>PVIJ01003965.1:0-125421 GCA_004024925.1 Scalopus aquaticus | reverse complement strand
AGCAAAAGCAAAAAAAAAAAAAAAAGCCAAAACAAAAGGGAGAACCTTCTCCCCGTAGCAGCGGCAGGAACAGCAAACATGATGGCGGCAGCTCCCATCCAGCAGAACGGGACCCACACTGGGGTTCCCATAGACCTGGACCCGCCGGACTCTCGGAAAAGGCCGCTGGAAGCCCCCCCTGAAGCCGGCAGCACCAAGAGGACCAATACGGGCGGTGG
Source organism: Scalopus aquaticus (assembly GCA_004024925.1). Taxonomy (NCBI): domain Eukaryota; kingdom Metazoa; phylum Chordata; class Mammalia; order Eulipotyphla; family Talpidae; genus Scalopus; species Scalopus aquaticus. The sequence goes on along the minus strand of PVIJ01003965.1, from coordinate 125,203 downwards.
GTATCACTTCCACCTCCCCGCTGGCCCCATCCCCCGCCGCCCGCCCCTGCCTCCCTCCCTCCCGCCTCCCTCCCTCCCGCGGCCCGGACAACTCCAGCCCGAACCCGGCGGCTCCCGCGCCCTTGCCCCGCGCCCCCTCCCCTGCACCTGCCCCGCACCTCGCTGTCCCCGACACATTTCCATTTCTGTGTTTATCATTCATCAAAATGGCGACCGGTTTTTCGGAATAGACCTATCTTTCCATTTAATCGGTCGAAAGGCTGACCATTTAAATATCCTAGACCTGGGCTAGGGGCTCCGTTAAGGAGGAGGAGGATGACCCCTGAGTGAGGTGATGGCTGCCCGAAGATGCGCGCTGCATTTAACAGTCTGATAAAATAAATAAATAAATGGCACTTGGTTAGCGGATAGCAAATGATTGGGGCACCGGAGAGTTTTCTCTCTCCATCCCCTCGCTTTGGCCACAAGTAGTATGCAAAATCTTGAGTGCATGCTCTTACCGCACTTTTATTGTCGGTGCAAAATATCTCATTGATTTTGTCTTCAGGGGTGTGCATACGAGGGTGGGGGTGTCTTGTACTGTGACTTGTTAGTTAACATCCTGCGCTTCCTGGGAAGATGAGTTATAACGGGACCGGTATCGCTTCTTCATTTGCACTGGAGTCATCTTAACAATGCACCCAATGCATCGAGGCAGAGGTGAATTTATCTACAGCATGTACATTAGAGACGGACGGGGGTCTTGCGAAGGCACGCCCGCAAATTTTGGAACGTTCATTCACACAAGGAAGCTGGCTTTACCGGGATGTTTCCTATTTAAGACATGATCAGTTTGACGGAAATTAAAGTTTATGATGTTGGCTTTATTTCCTAAAACATTTTCATTTCACTCTTTCTTGGTTCATCCGTCCCCTTTCTATTGTGGTTATTTTGGAGAAGGAACATAAAAATGTGTTTGGTCACTTTTAAGCGTATTTGATATAAATGACTCCTAAGCTTTTTAGTATTGGCAAAATTCTTAAGGTCCTTTAATTAATGAGCTTAAACAGATCATGGTAGACTGAGAAGTGCTCAAGAAATACACCAGGATTAGTTAGATTTGCCAGTCTACACCACTTTGAGTTATTTCCTGGCAGTTACTGAAGACTTGGAATACACCCTCCAGTTTGGGTGGATTATTTGGTAGGAGAATGTTTGTTTTGCATACTTTAAGTAGGATATAGGCAATGGCTATTTGTAGTGTTAGCTAATGTCAAACAAATGTAGCTTATCACTAACAGCCCTTTTAATTATTTTGCAGCGTGTTAAGCGAAGGTTTGTCATCGTATCAATTTCTGAAGTTTTATTAAAGGGTCAGTTCATTTCATTTTACCATAGTAACCACAGATAGAATTGGAATACTTCCATGTTTGGAATAACAACTGGAATTTAGTCATCAGTTTCTACAGTGCTACAAAATAGGACCGCATGTTTAGATTTCAATTCCAAGTTTGAAAGTATAATTCCTACGAAAATGGAAAACATTTTACATATTTGTTTCTCAGTGTATTTAGCTTATTTTTGTTCTTTAATTTTTAACCCCATATTTGCTGCAGTTTATGCCCAATGTTTTAATTGCTGTTTTTCTCCGTTGAGGGTGGAGAGGGAATACAAAGTTTTTAAATGTCATGTTAACCAAAGATATTTCTTTGCATTTTTCAGAAGATGGCCAGTATTTTCTAAAGGTTCTCATACCTAGTTATGCCGCTGGATCTATAATTGGGAAGGGAGGACAGACAATTGTTCAGTTGCAAAAGGAAACTGGAGCCACCATCAAGCTGTCTAAGTCCAAAGATTTTTACCCAGGTAGGTGCAATGGTAACGAGATTGTTTGCTGTATCTCCAAGGAAAGAAAGGAGAGATCTGTGTGTGTTGTGTGCTGTATTGAAAGAAATTCTCACTAGTGTAGACTTTATTTTATTTATAATTTGCTGTAGTAGAGTATTTGTGGAAAAATTAGAGTATTTCCATCGCTGATTATGTCTTTTTTCAATAACTGATACACTGTGTATGTGATTTAGACCAATTGGGCGATGAATCTTCTGGGTATTGCTAAATACTAATTTCTTATTAGGAAATAACTTTAAAATTTAAAGGTAGAAACTTGGACAGCTGGCATCAGGAAATAGGGTTCTTCTGAAGTTTTCAGACATCATTGTAATGACAATTAGTCTAGAGTGAATTGAGAAGAGGGGGTAGGAAGGTTTCTTAAAGAATGGGCCATTTACTTCCAAATCCATTATGTACCTCTTTCTGCTTCATTGCTTTGTTTGTTGGCCCTGGAGTGAAGTAAGAGGACAAGTGCTGCCTCTTAAGATTTTTAAAATACTGAGTTTTTAATGTAATTGGAAGTATGTTATTATGTAAGAAGTAAAATAATGCTTTAAAATTTGTGTTAATAGTTGTATATGATTCAAATATGTTAACTGTTTATATGGTACTGTAACCCACTGGAATATGGCAAATTTTGTAGGTGGTATAATTTTTTTGTACTTTACAGTGTGCTTTTGTATTTAAAATGTTAAACAGTTCTGCACATTTTTCCTTTTTAAAATTTTGCTGCTCAGTATATAGATATTAAGTTTAATTGGAAAATCTCCGTATTTGAATAGTGTATCTCCTAGTTAAAATATCATTAACTGATTTGCTTTTTACCATTTGGGGGATTATTTTATTTTTATGAACATAAAAATATTAATGTAGTGCTGAGGGGACTGATACTGCTTATTTTTTTTTTTTCTGGTGGAGAAGAAAAGCCGATGTGCTTTCAATGATCTAATTCAGTAAGAGTTCTTTAATACAGCAAAGACATCTGGCATGAATATAAGCAGAACATTTGGAGGATTTCTTCTTCATAGCCAATGACTTGGTGGTAGAAAATGGACCATTATGTTAAATAAGAAGGTTTTAGAATGGTTGAAACTGTCATTTAGATATATAAATTAAATAGAGTATATTCGGTAAACTTTTAAATTTATTAAACTAAAATGTAATCTGTTAGATATGACATCTTCTGAAAGTTTGTTTCCAGTGAGTGTAGTTTTGTAAATGACGTTCCTTGTTTCTGAAACTTTCCTTATGCATTAAGAAAGTTTGCTAACATATTCACATTCGTGTGTTTAAAAGGTATATTATGATGAAAAAAATCAATGTGGAATTGTGAAAACCCTTAGTACAAATAAAAGCACTCAAAAGAGCTTGATTGCAGAATTAATAACGTGATAGTTTTAGGAAAAGAGCTGCAATGGTAAATTCACTGTCAATAGATGAAAATGAAATAGCTTTTTTGCATTATACATGAGGTGGTATCAGATGTGCAGGGATGTTACAGAAAATTGGTGTTTATCAAGGATATTCCAAATAGTAAATTAAATGCCTTTTCATTTGAATATAGTTTATTTTCAGTAGGTTAGAAAGGGTGAGAATTAGGTCTTTTGTTTTTAGTCCACTTAGTTGTGCATTTTTTTATTACATTGAAATTACTTATTTTATTTATAGCTCTGAGGAATGTTATTCATATAGAGCAAGCACATCCTTTGGGAAAAAATGGATAACTGGAATGCGTTGAATAAAAGTGTGTGTGTGTGTGTGTGTGTGTGTGTGTGTGTGTGTGTGTGTGTGTGTGTGTATAGTGACGTAACCTGATCAAATGTGAGTTGAACTGTCTGGATAAAAGATGGCTTATACTCTGCCTGTAACAGGTGGAAACCAATCACACAGTATGGAATCAATTTTTAGGATAAAATAAAGCCTTGCCATTTATTCTGAGTACTTTGTATTTAAATACAATTTTCGTGACCTGTTTGGACAGAGACATCTCTCTTCTGTTAGACTTTAATGTTAACAGTCTGTTCACACTTGACCACAAGCCTGTGGAATTATTTAAGGTTGTGGTATTCTTTAGCATTGCAGCCTTTGAGCCCTCTTCAACTTCTCTTACTCAGATATGTGTAAAGGATTCTTACCTTGCTCATCTCAGATGAACTCAATTATATAAAATTCTGATTATATTCTTGAGTTATAAAGACTTGTAGGATTATACAGTAATTCAAAAGTCCATTTTTATGTGTTTTGTAATTGTATTTAGACTCATATCCTATTATAATGAATATGACTGATGTTTATTTCTTGAAGCATTTTTTCTGTTCCTCATTTGGTAAGAGTGTATTTGTGGAAAGTGTACTTCAGTTGTGTAATAGTGAATTTTCTCATGTTACCTAAATTTTGAAACAATATAATTGTGTTTGGAGGCTTAGTTAAAAATACTCGTGTATTTGAGATAAATGTTCTTCAGGATACATAATGCAAAATATAGACATACTTCGGAAATATTTTGAAAAATTTCAATTCAAATGATAGGTATATTGTCTTTTTTATAGTCAATATAATATGATTTTATGTTTATCACATTTGTTTTCCTTTTTTCCCCTTAACATCTTTAAAATATCTTAAGCATTTTTTTGATATTTATGGCTAAAGTGAAGAAAATACTTTTGTATGTTAATTGGAATAAATTTAGAATTCGTAGAACTATACTTTCACTGTATTTCAGCATGTTATATATCAAATAAAATAATATGGGGCGATTGTATGATGAAGATTGTGATGTGAATTTTTCAGTTACTACAATCAGAAAGAAAAGGCATTTAAGTATATTTATTGTACTTCTTGCTGTGTGGTTAATTTATCCATTTTTAAAAATGTAAATCTTACAGAGTACTAACTTATTACTAATGGTTTATGAAATTTTTCTACTTAATTGAAGCAACAAATTTTTATTTATATTCTTTTTTATAAGTAGGTTACATGAAGTTGTTGCTTTTTCCTTTTAGGGAATATCTAACTATGCATTTTCAGAATTGCGATAGTGTTTCATTCTTTTATTTGGCTTCTGAAGATGTGTTTAGTTTTTGTTAACAAATAGCTTGACTTTATCTGTTAAATTATTTTTAAAAAATAAGTGGTTCAGTTAGTTAATCAGGAAAAGTTAATGAATACATTATTGTTTGGGAATAGTAAAGGTGTATAAAATAAATACTGTCACGTATGCTTTAGATTTTAGAGCACTTCATAGTGCACCTATTTTTATGTCATTACATGACACTGGATATATTTATTATATCATTCAAACAGGGATTGTTCACCATACTTTTGTCATATATTTGTGTATGTTTTATTCTGTTTTTATATTTGTCGTTATGAAACTGGATCGTATTTAAAATAAATTATTTTCTATATGGTCTGTAAGTTAAAATTTGAACTTAATATTCCTAGATTTATTATACCTTAATTTCATTGCTATCTAATTTGGGTGATGCTTTTTTTTTTAAATCACAAACCATTTTTATGTTACAGTTTTGAAAATCATGAAAAAGTAAATATAAGTGAATTTTTCTTTTAGTGAAAGATATGCCCCATATTACCTTCATTTTTGGTATGGTGAAAATTCAATGGCTAACTTACCCTTCTGGATTGGGATTATATAAGAATGATCATGTTTCTGGAAATCAGAGGAGTTTATGAAATTTAAAATAAATTACTTCTTTGTTTACATTGTTGAAGGAAGACTATTATGACGTTGGTACTACAATGTGAATACTTTTGTTATAGCTTCTAAAAGTTGCAGGCTATACTCTTTGATCTTAGATGTATGGTATTTAGAAATTTATTGATATACATTTTAAGGCAGAATTTGTAAGTAAATAAAATTGTAACACATAGAAATTAAATAGTGTAATTTCCAATGTGTTGAATTTAGTTAGGATAGTTAGCATCATACACTGCTCAACTTTCGATTTTGGCATGATCGAAGAATTTAGTTAGGATAGTTATCATACACTGCTCAACTTTCGATTTTGGCTGACAATAAGTGTTTTTTCTTAAATCTTAAAACTGTACTATTTATGTTTGTTGTACTACCTATTGTTTTGGGTTATTTTATATGTTATAAAGCCTATAGCCTCAGTTGAAGGAGAAACTATAATCTTCCACTTAGACATTACTGTCTCTCTGAAAATTTCCTGTATTTTTATTTTTAATACTTTTCATTTTAAAAGCAGTCTTAACACATAAAGGATTGTTATTGGCATAGCATAATTTATATAACACTATAGATTCTGAAAGATACAATTTTTACACTTCACCGATGTGTGCAAATGTTTTGTGGAGTGGGAATTTTAGAAAAACTAAATTAGCATTAAACAATTAAGCATTAATTTTATTTGATTCATTTTTATATCATTTTGATGTTTTTTTTTCCATTTAGTGAGCTGTGGAACATCATTAATTTACTTTGTCATTGTTTTCATGAATTGTATAGCACAGTGTCACTTTAAAATTCGTTATTTGAAACTTTCCGGATTGTGAAAAAAATCTCTCAGTTGAAATTTGTAATATTGTGTGGAAATACAAATATCTAACAAAATTACCTTACAAATATAGCCCTACAGGATTTTAGGAGCAGTTTAAAAATAGTGAACACAATTGGTGAAACTTCAATATTTGTGGATTGAAGACGTTTAACATAATATATAAAGAGGGAAAGTGATCTGTGCCTTATGAACATTAAGGAGTATGTGGTATAACTAAAACTACTAATCAAAAACTTGTCTGTTTTATTGTTCTTTCTTTTGTTTTGCTATGACTTAAGAGAAGTAAATTTTAAGTTCATAAATGACACAAGTAACATTTATTGAACACATTATGCTACCTGTTAACTAAAACTCACCTAATAAACAGTTTTATTAAAAACCATGGAATTTACTCTTTCTTTCCAGTTTAGTGTAGCTATGTTCTAAAGCACAACTTTTATGAACAAGTGTAGCTTTTCAATATAAAATTGGGGGGACGAGGATGGGAGATTTGTGCTTGATTGCCATCTCATTTCCATCTTTGGATACAGCTCTAGCATAAAGTTAAACAACATCTGCAGAGATCTGACTGACAAACATCTCTCTGGGACTCATCATTGCAGCCTGCAGCAGGTGCATTCAGCTTTGCAGTCTTTTCCAAAAAGAGGTTAGTTTGTTCTAACATTTATCAGTAGACCAGTGGGAGCAAGTGACTAGAGAGGAGAGGTTGGTTGTCACTTGTCCAGTGCTGGAATACTACAGGTAATTGGACTGGACTGGTGGGAACCTCAGCAGTATGTGTCTCACATTGCACTGCAGCTGCTATGGCGCTTAATTAACCTGACCCTCAGATACTGAAGTGACATGGTATAAAACGCAACATGTAAGAAGTGAAGCAGTGCTTCGCAGAATTTCCTGAAGCTTGGTTTGGTGAAGTTTCCATTTTCTTCATGTTATTTTTTAAAGATATGTCATTTGCTTTTCCATATTTTTAATATTTTAAAACAAGTGATTTTCCATGAATCTGGTAAAATCAACATAAAAAGGAGATGGGGGATTTAATTTTAGAAATAAAAAGAAAATAACCGCAGGATAGAAGGCTTTAAATTTCCCTGCTTCCCCAACCCAAGTACATTTTTAAATCATCAGTGAGTGGAAGTACATTGTTCATTTTTTAATCATCTTTGATTAACTTTTATTTATTTTTATAGAAGAAATAGTCCATGTAAAATTGAGTTTTATTTCTTTTAGCATGTTTAGGGTCTTTGGCAAGCAAACTTTACTGAGTGTTTGGTTTTCAAGCAAATGATATAGGTATAACATGTTAGAAATATTTTTCGGATGTTCCATTTTGACAGTGGAGTACTGTTAAGATAATAAAGTGCTGCTGAAATTTTATACAAGTATATTAAAACTTGATTAAATAAAAGTAAAAATTAGTCATTTATTCTATAGTTTAAAATTTCCTAATATGGTTGAAGTACTAACTTACACTATGCTTCCGTGACATATCCAGAAGTTTCTTGTGTGTTCTAATAGTATTCCAATTAATATAGGTATCTCAGTCACAGTCCTATGATTAATTGACCCTTGAATGGAAAACAGTTCCTAAGGTAAAAAGGCAAAGTTCTATATTATTTTAAAATAATTCAGAATTTTAAAATGGCATTTGGAATCTTTGTGAAGCAGTTTTGATTGTTATTTTTACTAATATGAATTTTTTGATACCCATTCACTGTAACATCAGTTACCCAAGAGTTAATTGTTGGAGCTTGCACACATTTTTTTCCTATTATTGTGACCTATATACTTTTCTTGAAGACATTTTTCCAGTGTTGCAATTAACTATGTGATTCTGAGGTTACCATTTACCAAAAAATAAAAAAATATGTTTTAATTTTTATTTTAATTAATTATGAATAGTGGTAATTTATTGTTAATTAAAGTAATTAAGGGAAATAAGAGTAAAATACTCATCTCTAGAAGCCAAGGGAACATTTCTTACACATTTTTAAATGTATTTCATTTTTGAACCAAGAATTTTCATTTTTGATATTGTAGATTATTGTTTTCTTTATCAATTCTCATCAATGTAAAAGTGATTATTTAAAATTTTACATATATACTTGCCATCTTTTAAAAATTTTTGATAAAGAAGATAATGTATAAGAAACTTTTTAAAACTACAAAGTCTAAAAAAAGGATACTGTGTACATTGACAAACTTTTTCAGATAGTTTCAATATTTACTAAGTTTTAAACCACTACTATATGGATATCTTTTTCCATTAGCAAATCTTGATCATGAAAACACATATTATCTGCACTCCATCATTGATCTTTTGCTGCTTCCTGCAGGGCCTGTCATAGCATCGTTGACAGGACCAGATGAAAAATGAAATCAGTATCTTGAGTTTTTTAACAACAAAATGATTCAGGTAAGATTTTGGTGTGGAAAATAAAACATTTTTTTTTACCATTCTTAAAAATTATTTAATAATTGATATTAAATTAATATTTTTTTTCTTATTTCAAAATTTGTCATGTCTTACTGATGTTCAGTGTATTTGTAATTTCTGATTTTTTTTTCCTGAACTCAGTAATTTTTAAGTTAGACTATAGTATTTCTTTCTTACTCTCCCTGTGGAACTGAGCATACTTTTTGAAGTTTTTAAAGGGATGACCTTTCTCTCTGTTTTAAAGATTTTTGAGAACAGTTAGATATTGAAAGCCCCATAATTCTTTTGCAGTATAAATTTTCACAAGATCAACTTCTTAAGTGATACTACAAATTCTGCATTTCCTCTATGATACCATAAATGCTGACTCAGTTGATTCACTCTTTCAAAAATCATTCCTATCTTAAAGACGAAAATTGTCTTCATTAAAACTGTCGATAATTTGCCGCTCTAGGGATGAGATTGGACTAAGACTCATGAACTAGAAATTTGGGATGAAGGATGGAAAGAAGGAAGGTGTAGTTCATTTCATTATAACAGAATATAGCAGGGAATGTGATAGGTGTTTTTATTTTTATTTGTCTTATGTTACTAAGTATTTTAGAAGAACTATAACTGTAATTTTGCTTATATTCATTGTTGAAATAATTTTTTTGAAGGAATTATGTTAGAATCAAGTGAGATCTTAAAGGTTATTCTTCCACATACTTAGCCTTAATTATTTTTGTATAAATCGTGTTTTTATTTTTCTAAGACTAGTTGTTTTTGTTTTTTAAAGCAGTGAATGTACTTTGTAAAATAAACCTAATTTCATTCTTTACTAGCAGATCTCTCTGGAAGTTTTCTCTTGTTATATTTATCAGATGCCCCCCTGTAGGTAGATAATTGGTCAGGGATTACGAAGCATCTTTTCTTTGTAAAAGAATATGGTTATGTCTTACCTTAGCCTCAGAAGTTGTGCTTTGATTGTCTTCTTAAGCTTTATTTTAAATAATACTGTAGAACATCTCTGTGAAAGACAAAATGAGGACACATAAGAGTTTAATGAGGACACCTAGGAGTAGCAAGGAGATTTCCCATTTAAAGGAATTGGAAAATAGAATTCATAGAACTAGATAAAAGGAGTGAAATTTATATATGTCTTTCAGAATCTTCACTTAACAGTTGAGAAAATCTAGCTACCAAGAGAGTAAAATGATACGTATTGTTAATTGTCATGTAACTTAACTATGTTTTCTCAATCTGTGGTACAATTACACTAGACAGTTCATTCTCTTCTTTTTTTACTACACTCTTCACACCCCCACCCTTTTTGCATATGATTATAAAGAAATGAGTCTTTTACTTTTTCTCTCCTAATTTTAAAATTAATAAACCCTTCATTTTTTTCTTAAATTAAGTTGAAAGCATAGTACTTTATAATTTTTTTTGTTTATTTGCTGCACTTAAAGGTCACATTAAAAAAAAGATTATGTTGATTGGAGTACAGACTGGCCATTTTCTATTTTTCTATAATCAAACCATTTGAAAGTGGTATTATTTTCAGGTTCATCTGATTTTTACGGCTTTGTTACTTCATTTGCCAAATTAATTTTTTTGCTTGCTTTTTTGTTCATTAATTCAACTTTTTTGTTTATTTTGATTAAAAAGTTAACTTTGATTAAAAGCATAAACTTTCTAACTCAAATTATGTTTTCAAGTATCTGTATTTTTCTGTATTTTTATGATTTTAATAAAACTTTCCATAAGTGTTGCATATTGCCAGGATATTCGTAGTGGTTTTAAAAGAAAAACTATGCTTTAAAAATAAGCATAAGGCTGTTTGTAAGGCAGCCTAAGTAAAAAATGTAGATATGTTATACAATCATTATTCACTTAAAACCATTACTGTTCTATCATTTTTATGTACCCACTTCAATAAACTGGTCCAGTTTTAGTTAATAAGAATTTTGATTATATGCATTACATTGCTAGTTTAAGGACCACTTTCTAACATGAAAGTACTTAGTGTGAGTTTGAAAACTTTTTCTCCTTCACATTTGGAATTACAACAAGAAATATTTTGTTGATAGACTTTACACATATTAACTGAATAATGTAATTAAGCTCTATTTTTGTAAAGGATTTTGTATCATCCTTTTGCCTGCTGGGATATGTTCAACATACATCCTAGTGTTTTCAACATACATCCTAGTATTTTCAGCATAGGTGGCACTTAAAATTTAAATGAATGTATGAATGACCAATTTGAGGTTTCTTCTGTGAAGTGCTCATATAATGTTAATACAATGGATGTAGAAGGTAATTCATCTTTAGTTCTTTATTACCTTTCTAGTATACCTGATGGGAATGCATGTGTGTAAAATCTCTGGATTTGTGAACTTTTCAGTTCAAAAATTCAAACATGAAATGGCCACGAACTGTTAGCGTAAGTAGGGACCAGGTATCAAGGAAGAAGAGAGGAATAACCTGGGGATTTTGCTTTCCATTTTGCATTTTGTACTGTGAGAAGAAAACTAAAAGCCAGTATTACAGAGAATACCCCAAGCCATCTCCAAAATGAAGATCACTTTTAAAATATTCTGAATTAAGAACATTAGCTTAATTTATATTCATTAATAAAATAATTTTAATTACCTTTACTACATGACTTTATGGTCATACCACATTATAGTTTACATACTGTCACATTACTACTTTTATATTCGGGTGTAATTATGATGACTTAACCTTAAAAATCAAAGACTACTAGCAACTCAAAGTTACATTTTATTTAATATGACTACTAACTAATTTAATTGTAATATGTTAATATTTCTTTTCCCACCTAAGAAGGAAAAGCTAACATGTTTAAATACATAATAGCTTTTAGACTCTGGACTAAAATTTTCTTATTTACTAAGAAAGAAAAGTGAATCTTTATTTGTGTAGTTTGGCTGACTTGCATATCAAGGTGCTAGTGTGTGTTATTATTTGAAATTTAAGTTTTAGGAAATTTACTAAATTTGGTTACTTTAAAGTCTTATAAATACTTTTTAAGCCATTAAAATGTAGAGGAATTCATGAAATACTAATGTCTTAGATCAGTGCTTTGTTTTAATTTTTGCTGCAATAAGCCAATGACAGATCTAATAGCTGTGACACATTTAATAGATACTCTTTCATTTCTTTTGCTTGGTCTCCTACATTTTTATAAATTCTGTTTATTTTCTTTTTTTAAATCTGTTGGAGAATAGTGGATTAAGGTAACTTGCCTTACCTGCCACCATTACCAGATTTTAACATTTTGATGGATTTATGTGCTCCCTTTGGGGTTAGAACTAAGTATACAATACCCTGAAGATATTTCTCATAAATACGGGAGCAATAAGAAACACCAAAGGTGAATACTTGGTTTTGATAAACCTTGCTAATGGTATAGTGATAGAATTATGTGTAGAAAGTTAAAACTTAGTGGCTGGATCTTGAAGGAAAAAGTTAGACTTCAAAGAAGACTGAATGGAGAAGCTAATATGTTTTTGAGGGTTGAATTTTAATTTGCTTGTGGAAAAAAGCAGAATGTCATTTGAGGTAGAGAGGCATAAGTTTATAAGCCATGGAGATACAGCAAATTCTTGTATATTCAACATTCAAAAGTAGTTTGGTATTATGGAATAAGAAGTATATATTGTTGGGGAGAGAGAGATGGGGATAGGAGATAGTATTGATATTTGTATAGATAAAAGAAAATGTATTCCATATGAAAAAGAATAAAAATCTTAAAATATTTATCTTAAGAGACATATTAACAATAGTGTTTTTACCTAAAAAATGTATCTATTGTATCTATAAAATGACTGGCTGTGGTACTGTAATTAAAGTATATCTATTTGTGTGAATGTAGATTGTGACATTTGTACTGTGGAGGAAGAATTGCCTGTGGAGGAAAAAACAGTGTTAGCTGAGGAGTCTGGTTTTCTGCTTAGGAAAAATAAATAGTATTAATTAAAGAGAAGATTAATTTGTTTAAAAAGGAAAGAACTAAGGGAAAGTTAAGGAAAACAGAAAAGATGTTAAGAAACGTCAGGGCTTTCTTTTATTAAGCAATTATGTGCCAATATAGAAGAATATAATTATAGGGACCTAGTGAAGGACAGATCACAGCAGAGAGTGTTTTGTATGCAAAAACTTTGGAAATAGAAATTTGCTTTTGACATTTGTTCACTTTTCCATCTCTTGTCTATGCAAGTGTATTTAAATAGTGACTTAAATGGTTTCTTTTTATTAGCTTACTTTTTTGATTCATAACTGTTCAAAATCATCTAATAAAGTTTTTCTCATTTTAAATTACATGACTATATAGGTATTCTAATTTTCCTAACATAGAAAAGATGCATTCATTTTTATTTTAATGAAAATCAGTGGTTTGCACAATGTGTACTATTTTTTATCTGTGAATTTGATGTTATTTCAATACTAAAATTTTGATATATGACAGAGAGTAACTGGTATGTGTTCTGTCAAAGAAAATGAAAACTGAAACTTACCTATTGTTTGTGAATTCTCTTTTAATACAGTTTTTTTGTTTGGAATCACAGTTGATTATTGAGATTCAGTAGCATTCACCAGCATTGATAAATATTTCACATAAGAATCAGTTTTAAGCAAGACCCTGTCAAAATCAGATGAATTAAACAAAGACTGAGAAACATGACACTTTTTACATTTAGAAATTGAAATTAAAAGTCTATCTAGCATTTTATACTGATTTGTGAAATTACTGGCTAGTTATGTAGAGAAACATTAAAGAATTGAACAGCTGAAGTGACATTAAGCAGCAGATGGGGATTTGAAATAAAAATATTCACTGTGTAATCTTTACTTAAGTGCTATTCATAATTCAGTAATACTAGTTTTATAACTCAAGGTTGAATTAAATGTAAAAAGGAAGAATAAGGAAAGTCTCACTACCTTCAAATTGATACACATATCATGGTACTATATCATGACCTGCTCTTAAAGGAATAAATAATATAGTTAAGATGACTACATACATTTTTTGCAGAGCAAACACAATTCTTTTTGAGGGAATTTTGGAAGAAATCTTGGGTTTATGAATTATTTCAAAGTATTTATTGTTTCAAATATTAATTATTGAAATTTAACATCTCTTACAAATTCTGCTTTAAAAATGTAAGTATTCTATTTTGTATTTACACATCTCAAAAGAGAATTTCCAGCCATGTTATCATTACAGTAATATTTTAAACTTCTGAAGTGTATACCTGTTCTATTTAAGGAAAGGTATGTTCCTTTCAAAGCTTTATCATATTTTTAGCTGCACTGATGTGTTTGACATTTTGTTTAAAAACTAGAATGACTCTGGATTTGAAAACACAAACTGTGATAATGAGCTAGATATGCCATATGTGACAGTTTAGGTTGGCATATATCTCAAAATGGCATGTTTAATGTGCTGTATTACTAAGATTAGTAATTTTATAGTGGAAGGCTTCTACTTTTATTATATGGTTTCCTGCTGTTGGGCTTAAAATGCTGACAGACTCTACTTTGTAAATCACTTTTCAGCCCTTGTAAAAATCTTTTTTGCTGTTGAAATTATCTAAGTGGGATGTGTCAAAGAAACTTATTCTCTGAGGTTTGTGAAAATTAATGAGACTATTACAGATAGCATATAGTTTTACCAGATGACTATGAATGTGAATAGTAATTATATATATTGTATTTTTGTTTAAGAATAATAATGCTAATGTAATATGGTCAAAATGGTTTAGTAAAGTAAATAAGGTGTGAAAACAGTATTCTTATTTTTAGAAAATGTATGCACGTCAATAAGAAAAATTTTGAGGTTCTGTAGAGTCTTGGCAGGAAAGCCATTAAAAACAAACTGTACCACTCAACTTTGAAATCATATTCCAGCTTTCTTGGATATGTTTTTTATTTCTTTGAGTTTTAAAAATATTGCTTTTATTAATAATTTTTACCGAAGGCCTTTTGAATAATTCAGTAGGTACCATTAAAAATAAGTAGAAAACTACAAGGGGACCAGGATAATTAGGTTTAATTGGGTTAAACAATTTAAGTAAGGACCATTTTCACTTGTTGACAACATAAAATATGCAGAACAAATACATTTTTGTTTAGGAGGAATTTTAAAGAAATTTTGAATTTGGGAAATGTTTGAAGTAACAGTTACCTAACTTTAGTGTTTAAAACTCTTAACACCTTTTATGGGAAAAGTGATTGTCTTGTTTTTAAAATTTTAAAATCATATAACTAAAAGTTGCTTAATGTACGTAGTGTATAATAGTAGTTTGTTGATTTAATTAAATTTTCCATTTCTATAATTTATTTTAATTCTTAAAGAAATATCTGTAGGTAGGAATTTTTATCTCTATTTCACAGGTTGGGAAAATAAGGCAAGTGAAAGTTAAAAACGATTTTGATATATTCAAGTAAATGAACTTGTTTCTTTACTGTCTGTCATTCTGTAACTCTTTGCACCAGACTTCTTAAAAATAAGTTTGGAAATAATAGTAAAATTTTATTTATGATTCATTGAACTGCCACGTTGGTCCATTACTGGAAAATAATTAGCTATTTTTAATGGATTAATTTCTCCTTACTCAAACATTAGTACTAAAAGTTTGAATTTTGCCATTGCAAGGGAAACTCAATATATGTAAACAAAAAGATCTGTAAACATAGAACCTTGATAGTTTCTTTGTATTTCCCCATCTTTATATGATATTAGACTGCAAGATGGCTTGAAATTTCTCATTGTCTGTGAGATTAATTTATTTACATGAAATCATTCAATTTTTCTTTGCTTAACCCTGTGAGATTTTGTCTTTTACTTTTCAAATCATGTATAAGCACTACTCTAGAGATTTGTTACAGACTTGAGATTAGAAGGGTCTGTTTAACTCTCTGTGATCAACATATTGTAATCAACACTTTGAACATTGTACTGTGGAGTTTATTAAGAAATTATCAAATCAATTCAGTATCTTCTATGCTTCTTGGGAATGTGAGATGGAATACAAGATACCTAGAGAAAATGTGTCAGACAGCATAATTTGAATTTGAGCTATGCCACTTAATAGCTGTATGATTTTGATCAAATCATTTAATTTTCTGGGACCTCTAATTTTCTCATCTGTGTGATGGGGATATTGGTACCTTTCACATAATTGTTACTTTTGTTAGTTTTTTTCAGGTACCACAAAAGAAAAAAAGTCATGTCACATAATACCTGACTTAAAATAGGCGTTTTTATGACTCTTCAGCTCCTTCTCATATTTATTACATGTAATAATATTAAATTTAGAGCAGGGACTTTAATATAAAATAAATAACATACAATTTATTCCATTACTTTAAGGTGTCCCTTAAAAAGAAAACGTTGCTCTTAATGATTTTTCCCCACAATTAAAGTGAATTTGTTTTTTTATCACAATTCATAAAAATGCATGCATTACAGAGAAAGTTAAAGCTCAGCTCTCTTCCTCCATCATTTTTCAGGTAATATGAGTAATTTGTATATATTTAATTTTGCACTTTATATTTTTTTATATAGGTTATATTTTGTTATATATACAGATAAATTTTTAGCAAATCACCTGTTTTGATTCATGAATGTATAGTACTTCTAAATACTCTAAGGTGCTTTTCCAGTCTCAGCTATATGGATAGTTTCTTGTGTGTCTGTGGATTTATTTGTATAAAGATTCTTGAAAATTAACATAATTCATTATTTCCTCGTTACACATATAAATATAAAACATTGCAAATATTGATTAAACCTTTAAAAGGCATTTCAGGTGGTACACACAGAATAATTGTTTTCATGATCTTTTTCAAGTTATTAAAGCTGATGAAAATTCCGTTAGTCAAAATGAAAGCCGTATTGTTTTAATGATTTTAATTCACAAAGCTTGCATTTTAGTTTTTTTTTTAAAAAAACTTAAACACTTTTAAAAATTGCTTCTGTAAAGACTTTGCACATTTTAATTTATATTTCTACAACTTCTGAAACGTTCCATGGAATTTGAGTGGTATGTATTGACTACGAGTATGTTTTAGGGGTCATAGTTAATTACTTTCTGTTCCTTAACAATTATTCATATTTTCCATAAGACATTACAAAAATTCTTAATTGATTGCCATTAAGGTAAATTTTTAAAATGATGTCTATATTTTTAATAATCAGTGTATAAACTTAATGTTATCTTCAAATACTTTACATATTAAAATGTGTATTAAATATTTGTATTTAATATCATAGCAAAAACAAATGTACATATAATTTTGTTTTGTATGACTGTGTCCTTGACAGTAAATGTAATTCAGATCATTTATTCTGAGATTACTTTGTGGAAAATGTAAAATATTAGTGAATATCTGTCATAGTATAGACTAAATTCAACTTTATATTGAGAATGATAAATCTTTTAATATATAAGAATACTAGAAGCGATAGGAAAAAATAAAACAAGAAACTTTGACAAAGGTTATTTAATTTAGAATGATTAAATCCTGTGGGCCAAATCTTTAAGTAATAAATGTATTCTTAGATACATAGAACCTTTAGAGATGATAATGTTTGACGTCTGATTGGAAGTTGGTAGTTCCTATAGGGGGAATCTGACTTTAGTTTAGACTAGGAATGGTAAGAATTATCTCTGTGTGTATTAGGGTATGGTTTCGGAAGGAGATTGAGAATAACCACAACTTCCTTCTCATTTGTAACATTTTCACTTTTCTAAATTAAGGCCTCAGGCTACATAATATATGATAAATAAAAGTATCAAAACCAAAACTCTTCTGTCATCCTGACTGATGATCTTATTTACTTATTTTGCTGAGAAAATAAAGTAAAAAAAATTTTATATACTTCCTTAACCAGAACTAGCCATCTTATGCCTTCAGTACTTTTAATTTGTATTTTTCTTTTTTATTCTGATAAACCCCCTCTGTCTCTAAGAAAGTCCAATCCTCTGCTTTTTATTCTATTTTCCATTTCCTCTTAGCTACTCAGATATCTGTTAGCAAGTCTTTCTTGCCTTTCTTACATTATCAGTTTCCCCCACTATATTCTTTCAACCTACAAACATACGTAATTTCTCCAATGTTAAAACATTTCCCCAGTTTACCTTAGAATTGGACTGTGAGTGTATGTATGCATGTATACGATACGATTTTTTTGCTGTTTTTGTTAAAATCGAGGTAACGTTGGTTTGCAGCATTATATTTGGACTTTTTAGCAGTGAGCTTAATGTAGTATATATACATGTTCATTCTCACTGATGTACACCTGATACTTACATGTTATAATGCAGTGTTGTTTCATTTAAAAAGTTAAAAAGCAAAGCATTTTCCATTTATCCCACTTTTTGTTCCAATTAACATGCCCTTAACAATACAATATTTGAAATTACTTGCACATAGCTTGTGCTATCTCCAGTTCCTCTCCCATTACAATTTTGACCCTATCTTACCAGTGAAACTTTCACCTTTCAAGGTCACTGATGACGTCAATGAAGGTAATTCAGTGGTCAGTTCTCAGTCTACATCTTGCTAGTCAGCAGCACTTGCACCAGTGGTCACAGTGATCATTGCCTCTCCTTTGAAACATTTCATTTTACTTTCAGCTCACCTCTATCTCTTTAATTACAGCCTCTGGTTTTCTGTGCTGTTTTCTTTGCATTTCCCTGAGCTCAATCCTTGGACTACTCTCTCCCTTTTTTTTTCTATATATATGCTTACTCCTTTGGTGATCCTATCCAGTTTCATAGCTTTGACCATCCGTTCTTTGAGATTACCAGATGTTTTTTTATCCATTCTAGACCTCTCACCTGAACTCCAGATAATGATGGTAGTTAGTTACCTACTTGATGTCACTTGGGTGTCTAATTAGTAGGTTATAATTAATATGTATTTAAATATTCCAATCTTGACATCTACTTCTCCCACTGTCTCCTCCACCTTAATTGCAGCTTTATCCTTCCAGTTTCTAAATCCAAAATCTTGTAGTTATCCTTACCTTCTCTTTGTCAGACTCTACATCTAATCTGTAATGATTGTGATTATGTTGCCTTAAATGAAAGCAAAAGCAAATATTAAAAACAAAAGTGAATTTTGTAAATAGGCATTCTGTTAATCCAAGTAAAGAATTAACTAAAGATATAGTTGACTGTGGATTCATTGTTATAAACATTTGAATGACAGCAGAAATTAGCCTGTTCCAATTAATGTATTGATCAAATAATTTATAAATTGAAAAGAAAAAGCAATGGGATAGCTAGATTAATGTTTAATTTTATGTTATAGGGAAGTCTATAGGGAAGAATCTATATTCTAAGGAATATCAGTATCAATACATCTATTATAGTAGCATAAGTATTTTTATACCTGTGAAAAGCAATTTTTAAAAGAATAAATATGAAGCAATAGGATTAAGAAAATTCTAAATGCCAATTCATTGGATTGTATCGACTTGAAATCTGGTGATCCTAATGACACAATTAGTTTAAAATGTAAATCTTGTTAAGTGGATATATATATTCACTGTGAATAATAAATTTATTGAACCATTTGGATAGTATGCTAAATGAAAACATCTTTTACACACCAAGAAAAAACTATTCAAGTGGTAATTGTCCTTCCATAAAATATTTTAAGGTACTTTTGTATCTTATGATTTTATTATTCATGAGAAAATTATGCTAGTTGATATACTTTTTTCTCTTTAAGTTTTTTACAATATTTCATTCTGAACTCAGTTATTAAAGGAAATTGTATGCACACATAAGCAGAAAAATTGAGTTTTATAGAGCCAATATATTTTTAATAATAGTCACGTAATAACAGTTTTGACTTCTTTTCTAACCATGTATTTTAATAGTATATCTTACTGGCAAAAGATATCTCTGAATAAGGCAAAATAAATGTTTATACTTGTCAATATATGAATGATGTGGTAGAGGAAGTTTATTTAGTCATTATTAAAAAAAAGGAAACTAGTTTCAGCTTCCTGGATTGCAGGTGAAGTACATGTGTATGTTTGGGTTACATTTTTAAGTTTAAAACTGATACTCAATTTTGTGGGTCAAAATTATGGCTTAAAATTTGTGATTTGAAACATTCTGGCATGCTGATTGATGATGTTCCTTTTTTAAATCACACTGTAATATTAGTGTTAATTTATGTGAGAAGTGGTTTTGTACATCGTTGTTACATATTATACTGTTTTCGCACAGCTACTAGATAGACTTTATATGGGTTTACATGACTCCAAACCCATGGTCTTTTTATTGCTATTATTTATCGTAGATTACAAAAGACTAACTCTTTTCTTTGATGGCAGTAATTCTTATATGGTTATTGCCTCTTTCCCCTTTCTATACTCAAATTTCCTGAAAGAATAATTTTTATTCAGAGTTCTGTTTCATCTGCATTCTTGAAGTTATCCAACTTTCCTGAGGTTCTTTAGTTTCCTGTTACTTAATTCACGAAACTAACTTCTCCAGTCATCTAGTTATCACCCCCTTTTAATTTTATGAAACATTCCAATGTTGATAACCAACCTTTTCTTTTGTACTTTTCTTCCTTTGACTTTCTTGACATTGTAAGATCCTGTTTATTGTATTGTCTTTCTAGCTACATCTTCTTGAGCATTTTGACTGGTTTCTCTCTTTTTAGTCATCCCATGAGTATAGGACTTACATTAGATTCTGTCCTTACCCATAGATATTCCTCTGACTTTGTTACCTTTATTTAGATCATTCTTAATTTAAATGTTCAACATTCATAAGCCCTTATATTCAACTAAAAACTGTTATGAACTGTTAGTTGCATACATCACATCTTAGAGATACATGTTTCAAAATAAATCTGATTATTTAAATATTTTTATAAATAGCCTTAACTTAAAAATGCACATCTCTTAGGTTCACATAATTTGGTCTCTTGTTTCTCTTTTTGGAGATATTTGGTTGTCTTATATATTAATTCCTGCTTGAATGCACATACTTCACACTAGTTACATTTCTCACTGAAATTTTAAAAATTCCTATTTTTTATCATCTAGGAAGTCTTTCTTAACTATTTCAATTGTGTTAAGATACTGTTCTTTTGTACTTCTGAAGCATCCTCTATGTTCTTATGCTTATTGTAAATCTTGTCTAGTGTAGTAGACTGTTAGTTCTCTCACAATTATGACCATGTCACTCTATTTACAGTGTATCCCTCATGCTTAATATAGTGTATTCCACACAGTAGGTACACAGTATATATCTTTTTCATATATGAATAATAGGTGCTGAAGAACACCGTCAAAAACCGTATTTTCTCAGTTTATACCCTTGCCTTTCTTCTTATTTTCTGTTAGTTATTGTTTCCAGTGGTTTTCAAGTTACCAAAACTAGGATAGTTGGTTAACTTTGCTTTTTCCTTTATTTATTCTCCTTTAATTCTCTCTCTACTTGTTGCCAATTTTTGCCTATGTTACTGATGAATTTTACCTTTAATTATTCTTCTTTATGTTCTTGCTGTTTTTCCCAAAGATAGAATTTTTAACCTGCACTTACACTGTTTCTAGACTCTACGGTGGTTGAATAAAAACCAAAAACATCACGCATTGCTTTGTAACTTCCTATTCACCTTTGGTCAGTAAGAACCTTTCAGTTTAGTGTCATATGAAATTTCAGTCTCACATCTGATTTATTTAAAGTTTTTCTTCTATTCCAGCAATAGTCAGACTGTGGACACTGAGAACTTGAATTTGGTATGGATTCTTCTTTCTCATCGTCTGTCTTTTGTGAGATTTCAGTAGGGTAATAAATTGATTTTGATATACCACCCCTCTCTCAGTTCCGGTTCTAATTCCTTTAAGTTTAGGATCTGGATGGAAGGTAATGGTCAAAAGTTTATTTTAATTAAATAGGGTTATGATTATAATCTATTGAGCTTTGTTTCCTCTTTGACGAAATGCTGACTGGCTATTAATATCTTATGTAACAAATGTCCAAATTGTGGCTTCCTTATGTGTTGCTGTTTTGAATCTGTGAAGGGCTCTTCTGAAATCTCCTATTACGTGGTTAACTGATGGTGAGATATTGTGGGTGAACCCTATTTTAAGCCCTCTGTGTTCTGACTACTTTGCTACATTACTTAGAAGAGTCTTAAGTACTCTTCAAAGCCCTGAGTGTAAAGGTAGTCTTTTCTGGGAGTACTGTTACTACTCACACAGAACTCATTCGCTTGTCCTGTTGTACCACACAAGAGTATTCCCCAAAGAGAGATTATCTTATCTCAGTTGTTTTCAATTCTCCTCAGATTCTGAGGACACTTATTTCTTCCTTGTTCTCTTCCTTGGGCTCAGTTTCCAAACCCCAGGCCTTAGGAATCATTAATCATCCTCTTATACATATTCAAAATCTTTTAATCCATATTATTTAATCTTGATACAGAATAACATCACTAATAAGTGTTGCCCCCACTCCACTAGCCTTTAAGTCAAGTGTAGGTTAATAGAAAGGAAGAGCGAGAACAAACTTTGTGATTCATCCATTGTTGCATACGTGTGATAAAGAGATTAAGCTGGGGAATACCTTTATTAGGCATGTATAAAAGGATTCCTTCTTCACCACATCCTCACCAGCATATGTTGTTTCTGTTTTTTTTTTTAAATGGGCCATTTCAAAAGTGTGTGTTGGTATCTCATTTTGTTTTTGTTTTGCATTTCTCTGATAATAAGTCATGTTGAACATTTTTTTTTCATATGCCTGTTGGCCATTTGCATTTCTTCTTTGAAAAAGTGTCTTTTTGATCAAAAAAAGAGAAACTCATTCCATTTACTCCACTTACTGCAACATGGATGGAGCTGGAAGAGATTATGCTAAGTGAAATAAGTCAGAAGTAAAAAGATAAATATTGGATGATACCACTTATATGTGGAATATAGAGAAGGCAAATGGTTAGGTAAAAGACAAAACTTCCAAGCTGACAATAGATCTGAGGCAAACAGCAGTGGGTGGAGGGGGAAGGCAGAGGAGTCAAAATGGGAGAGAAGAGCACAAGGGACAGTGATGGTAGGTCATGGATGCTATGGTGGTGGGAGAACTACAGGGATTACACTACTGAAGGGAGAAGTAAAATACTGTCCAAAAATGAACGGTGATGTGAGAAAATAAATAGAAAAAAATAAAACCTAAGAAAGGAAGCATTTTGCGAAGTTTGGAAAAATAAACAAGAAGGTGATATAAATGATAATGTATTAAATTTAATAGTTCAATAGTAAAGACTGGTTTGGGATACTTTGAAAAGGTAAGTATCTATATAATATGAAATCTGTACAATATAAAAATAATGGAGAGAAGAGGGAGGACACACATACTACAGTGTTCTGACAATGCTTCCTGAACAGTTGAAGGGTGGCTGAGAAGAGGTAGCATATTGGAATTGTTTACCTTTATGTGTTTTAGGAACAAAATACCATTTGGTACTTTTAAGTGTATGCACATATGTATGTATATAATGTACTTACAGATATATACAAATGTATATATATAGGTAATAGCCATCTTGGCTTTTCACTTAGTCTTTTTCGATGAGAAATTCATCTTGGCAATGGCAGTTTTGCATGTGACAAGATTTTCAGTGCTATAACTACAGTGACTGACAATGGATTACATTAGTCAATTTGGGTTTTAATAATTATTTAATAATTACTTGAATGAGGAAGAAAAATGGTTTCCTTCTGTTACCCCTTTTCTACTCTCTATCTTCTGTAAATCCTTTAAAATAAAGAACCAGAAATGGAAGTTGAAGAGTCACCACTAAATAGCAAAAAAACTGGACTCTTGTTTAGATATATATTGAATGAGAACTTAACAATTATTTGAGCTTGTTTCATTGATGATACTTAAAGATCAGCACTAAGAAATAGCATACTGTTAAAGTAAAAATTTGAAACAATCTAAAAGTAATCTTTTGTGAATTGCTTTAAGTTATGTGCTCCAGTATCCAGTAGTTGAAATTGGGTGTGATAATTACTTGTCATTAATAAAGGGCAAGTTTTACGTCTTTGGTTTTGCCACTTTGAATTTTTGACAATTGGCACATCCAGATCTGAGGGTTATCTGGTTACCTTCCATGAAATACATAATATTCTAGATAAAGAAAGCAGATATCACTACAAGAAACATCAATTTTCAAAAACCATATTGGAAATATTCTTTAACATTCAAATATATTATTCTCACCCCTCTGTCAATATTTTAATTGTCTGGTTTGTTGTCAAGAAATATGATTTAATAAACTGCATGTAAGTGCATACCATAATTTAGGCTTTAAATAATTCAGATTTACTATCTAGTCAAAAATGTTCGTGTTTTGGGGAGAAAAAGGGTGAAATTAAATGAAATGTATTATGCTATTCTATAGGCAGGCTATTTTGTTAGGTTCTTTAACTTCAGTTATTTTTTGTTTTTTGAAAGTGCTGTTGACTCTTTCAGTTCTATGCTCTTAACGTTTTCAAGAATTTTTATTTCTTGAAACACAATAAGCATACTTTTTTCAAACTGATAATTCTGTCTCCTGTTTCTTGCATATGCATATTTGCTTCCTTATGTGTCTTTTGTATTAATTATTGTTAATTTCTCTTAGCAATTTAAAGTAATTTTTTGAAAGCTGAGATAAAGGTGGCTTCCTTCAGAATGTGCATTTACTTGTGTTGGGTGCTTGTTGTTACTCCTAGTTGGAGTAACTTGGAGCAGAATTTTTGGCTTGAGGTTATTTGAACTACTGGAGTATACAATCAGGCTGAGAACCTGCTCGAAAGTGAACTCACAGTTAGGAATTCCCCTTGATTTCAATCCTTTCCCCGCTTCTAAGTATGTATGTTGGGGAAATTATCAGAGGAGAAAGGATATTTCCATTTCATTCTCAGAGTGATGGCATGGGTCATTGGTGTCAGAATTATTATCTCTTACTGGATAGCCAACTTTGGACATATTCTGTACTTTTTATCTTAATACTTACTGTAAGGAAGGTAAAAAGAATCTCAAGTTGGTTCATCAGATGTCTTCAAGGTAAAGATGTATCCTTGGGGTGCCTGCATCTTTGTAGGTCTTAACTTGAATATTTAGTACTTTCTTGCAAGCTAGCAAATGCCATTGAAGACTGTGTCATTATTTTTTTCCTAATATAATTATATGTTTCAACAAGTAGTACTGGCCTAGTTATCTTGCTATATTCTCAAATAAGTCTGTTTATTTTTTTTTTTACTTATTTCCCTCAGTTACCCTGAAAGTCTTTAAATGTACTGTAATCTTTTCAGAAATGAGGTAACTTGACAAAAGCCATGCAGCTGGTAAATCAAGAACATTGAGCTGTACGCAGTTCTGTCTGTGCAGACATTGTACAGCACTGCCAACACAGGTTTAGGTTCTTCCTTCCCAAATACTAGAGTTCCAAATAATTTAGTTTGTCTATCAGTGGTGGTAGATAAAAGAAATGGAATTGTGTATTATTGCCTGCAAGGACTTTTGAGAAAGAAGGTATAAAAGTACCACATTGTAAGCAATCATTAGCAATATGTATCAAAAATAGGAAGGAGATGCCTGGGATTCCCTAAGGAAACATGAATCTTTTCCACTTTCCCTGAATCTGTCCTGTTATCTAAGTAGTATCTGCCTGACTTTCCATAATCCCAGGAGTTCATTCCTTACTGCCACTTTTTTCTTGACTTACTCTTTTAACAGTTATAGCAATAATTTTGGGGGGTTGAGCTGTTTCACATAGTAAGATATCAAGAAATGCTTTAAATGTTTCAGATACAAGCAGAGATAAACATATTTGTTAGACTTTACCCAGTAAAGTTAGAATAGTGCAAAGGCAAAGAGTATTTTTATTTATTACCAAATGGAAAATCTATTAAATAAAAAAGTGTGACTAGTTACTCTTGGGCAAGAAAAAAAAAATCCCTTAAAATGTAAATAGATGTTTTACATTTTGAGATAACTGCTTCAGTTTTAACAGATTTGAGAAAACAGAAAGTTAATGAAGCAGAAGAGTAGAAATGAAACAGGTATAGAATAACCATGTGCAGAAGAGAAGAATCGATCTTATTAATAATTTTTCCAATTGGGTTACTCTAGTCAATACCAAACTATTTAAATCAGGCAAGACATGTAAATGTCATAGGATAGTGCAAATAAGAGAAAGCATAAATAACTTTTCCTAAAGTCATTCTTCATAAATTACATTAAAAATTGTGCTGTATGTTGTTTTTAAATAGGATTTTAAAATGTAAACCAAAAGCACATGGATCATAATATGTTGGTATTTAGATTGTAATTTGTCATCTTTTTGTGAAGTTTATTGGAAAATTGAGTTATATTGAAAGCAAGTTTTTTTCAGAAAATGTAATGGATTCCTTTTTTTTTCCTTTTCCTGATATTTAATTTGTTCATCATCATGTAAGAGGTTCTTCTAAGTCCTGTTGCAAATATTGCAGATATAGGTTCTAGTTTTGTGAGAGGGAAAAGAAAAATTGAATGTTTGTCTAAACATTGGTCTTTCTAGAGTAATTTTGAAAAATAACCTTTAACTTTAAAAAAATGAATTTAATGTTTATTTGGTTTAACATAAGTTACTTTTCTCTTAATTATATTGAATGTTTTCTCATAATTCTTATTGATGACAGAAATTACCTGTGGGAAGAAATACAAAATAAGAGAGAAGAATATGGGGGGGGGGTCTTGTTTCTGTATGTCATTTTACTTTCAGTATTATAAGTTTCCATAGTCTTGATCATATTATGGGATTCATTTCCTCATTACTTAAGAGATGAGCTAATAGATGATAAGGGAGGACAGTGTGGCAAAATAATAATAGTGATGATAATAACATCTATTTTGCATTTACTATTTGCAAGGCCATATTTAGTCTGTCAAATAACTATCCTTATAAACGGAAAACGGAACAAAAAAGTTAAATCACTTTCCCTAGGTACTTTGTTGTAATTATTAGTGCAAGACTAGAAAGCACCTATGTATAGCATTCTACATATAATTGGATTTAAATGAGTACTCTTATTTTGATGACTATGAATTAGTGTTGGAATTTGGAAACTAGTGATAATACAGAGTAGTTCTGTTAATAACCTTCAAAATAGGTATAATAATTTCTTAGAAATTATGATCTGTTATTATGTACCATGTCCAACCTTAAGCACTGCTTAAATTCTCTAATACTACAGTTTAAAAATTTCACTAAGTTGTTTCATTATGTATTCTTATGGTATTTTTGTCTTATTTTACTGTGATTCTGAAAAAAATAAATCTTTCATTTAATTCATGCAGTTTGTTATCCAAATTATATTTTCATTTCTATCTTTGTATATCGTGCAGTATTTGTTTTTTAATTATATTATGTTTTCTTTCCTTCTGCTCTTTTAAATAACTTTGAACTATCATAGGTAAATTTTCTAAGTTATTGTTCTTATCTACATGTACTCTCATTTTGTAATGTCTTTATTTTTGAACTCTACCTTCAGTTTGCATTCTTACGTTGCTTTTTTCCTTCTGTCAAATTTTCAGTATCAATCAAGGACTAAAGATTAAGAAGAAAAGTAGTGAAAGAGAAAATATGATTTGATTTTAAGCTAATAATCTCATTTGTTGTGATTTGCTTCTGTTATATGGTTAGTCAATTCCATACAAAACAGTTGGTCCTTCTTTTGGGACAGTGTTCAGTACCATATTACAAAAATGAATGAACCATGGTCTACCTGTTCTCTTTTCTGGCCCCTCCAGTCTCTTGACATATCCTGACCTCATGTCACAATGATTTTCTTGTCTTTTCATGCATGGAAAACAAGTGAAAGAGACCAGATAGACAAGAAAGAAAAATGTAGGGGGAAAAAGGGGAAAAGAGTGGTGTACTATAGAAGCAAATGTAGAAGTATCTACTAGGACCACAGCAGATAACACAGAATAAAAAGAAGTCATTGGAGAGACAGAAGATGGAATGTCTTTTTAATCTTGGAGGATGGGAAGGTTGCCTATCTGATCTCTAGGGCAGCTTTGTTTAAATACTAAAAATCCCTTCAGTAACAGGATAGTTCTATATCATCTGTTTGGGGTTAGAAAAGAAGTCAAATCACTACTTAGATATTTGAAAGAACAACACATTGTTCTTATAAAAGTGACAGAGTTTAGGTAGTGAGTAAAGGTCATGAGCAAACTCATAAACTGGTTTTGAGACTGAATTTTTTGAGCATGTACCTCCTTAACTGAGTCAAAGGAGCTTTACTGATTTCAGTGCTTTCAAGTTTAATCTGTTATTGTTTATACCTATCACACATGTGGTTATTTGTACTCACAGTGATTATATGAATAAATCAAGAAATGTTTAAATTGCATTCATTACAATGATTTTAAAATGGTAAGGATATTTATACTATATTGTAGAAAATTTTCCATGGATGTATTTAAAATTCAGGTACAGTAACTAAAGATTTAACATTTGTATCTCACAGAAACATTAAACCAGCATACATGTTGGACATATTTTTATAACTAAAATAATCCTTACCATTGTTTATTATATATAATAGTATTGGTTATTGTCAGTTTTGTCCTCATTTTTACCATCATACTCTTCACTGTATGAAAGAACAAAGAGTTTCAAAAAGGCAAAATTGAGTTTAAATTTCTGTGTTAACATTTGTGATTTTTTAGCAAATTATTTAATCTGTTTTACAATTATCTATTATAAAAATACATAACACCTATCTCAAGAAGCTATAGTTTATGATGGTACATGTAAAAACTTTATCAAAATACAGATTAAACCCTTAATTAATGGTTGTGTTTCATTGCAAAGCAGCATGTGGTTATGAAATTATGTAAGCAATAGTTTCTTGGTTTTTAACTTATTTAGCAGTGTTTGAGGTTCTCTCATTTATCCAAGAATGACTTGAATTCACATGGAGGTTATTAATAAAGGTAATTGTAATTACAGTTGTTTAATATTTCTTTCAGCACTCTTTATTAATTAAAATCATCATTGTATATAATTTCTTTAGGCATATATTTGAAGTTGTAGTCAAAAACTTAGAAACTTGTTTTTAGGGAAGAATTATTCTCCATCCCATGTATGTCATATCACTGCTTAAAACATCTTCCATTGGAAGTGAAACTATATAGAGGGTGTGTATCTCAAGGGATTACAAGAGCAGGAGTGACAAGCAGCTGAGCAGGGAATTGAAGAATGAATGCTGACTAATTGTGCCATTTATGCTCCTTATTCACTATCAACTAGTAGTTTTGTTTTTAATTTTGCCCTTTATTCTTGAACAACCAAAGAAACAGGTTCTGTTTACAGGCAGTGCTCTAGCTAAAAGCAGTTGCCATATCAGGGAAAGAAAAAGAAATAGGAATTACCAAGTGTTAGAGAAAGGGACATATGTATAGATGGGGATATGGAATTTTTGTGTAATATTTAAGAGCTTAGTTTCTGGTGCTAGACTTGCTAAAATTGGAGTCCTCATTCTTACATTCAGCTACATAAACTCCAGCAATTTACTTAATCTTTGTTATAGTTTTCTCATGTATGAATAAGGACTGTAATAGTTCTTACCTCACATAATTTTGTGAGGACTAGGTTAGTAAATACAAGTATGTATAAGGTGGTTGAAATAGCACCGATACATTGTAAATATTGTTGTAGCTTTAGTATTTCATCAAATTTGGAGTACCATTGTTTATAAGATATACCATTACTTTTTATATACCAAAAAAGAAAACATTTGTGGAAGAATAATGTATTTTATAATCAGTACAATATATTAGGTTATTAGGTGAATTTAATAAGCTTTGTAATGCTTTTAAAGATAATGTTTTTCTTGTTCTCTGTATTATATTGTTTATATTAAATTGACATCATGAAATATCAGATACAAAAGTAGTACTGCTAGTTTTAGAGGAAATAAATATGTTAACTGTGTATAAAGATATTTAGTTTACACAAGCCATATATATTGTTTCATCTTTTTATACCTTTAATGGGGAAACTTTTAAAATTTTTAAGGTGAATGTCTTTTGGTATCTGGCCTTCTATTAATTTTGACTTCATTATCTTATAGCTAATACATTAATAATAATAGTTTTTAGTATGTAGTTTAGACACTTCAAGATTCTAAATTATTTTCCAAATAATCAAAGACAACAGATTATTTTAAATAAATTTATAGTGGTAAAGAACACAGTGAAGGTCACAGACTCTAGAATCAACTCAGCTCACTAACGCAACAAATTTATTTGGCTCTCTGTGCCTTGTTGTCTCATTTGTAAAAATGGGGAAAATGATAGTTCCCACCTCAACAGAATTTAAATTTATTTGAAAAGTAATTAGGAGCGAGGCCCATAGTGAACACAGTGAATTTGCCTTTTTTATTGTTCATTTGATTATTGTAGTCTATGTATTAGAGTTCTAACCAGTTTTACTAACTAGAATTCTTAGCAAACCAGATAATTCTGTTTTTCACTTTTCTTATCACTCTCAAAATTATAATGACAGACAGGGCCTATTTAATGTAGGATGAAATATTCTGTATAGGTTCTGATGAGAATATTTTAATTGGTATCCAACATAATCATTTAGAAGGTAAGAGGTGATACTTGAATCACTCAAGAAAATTTGTGACAAATTTTTTAAATTTGTGATTTAAAATCTTTTAGCATTTGGTGAAAAGGAAAGTTTTCTCACTTGAAGGTATAAACTTTATCTCTAGATTTTCTTATATAAAACCATGGTGGTGCTAAATAATTGTGTTGTTACTATGTTAACAATTTAGAAATTGACATTTCATTTATTATTTCACATTGTGAGTATTTAATTTAGAAATTAACATTGTCATGTATTACTTCACATTGTGAGTTAGTAAATTTATCTAGTTTACTTTCTCAAATTGATACTATAACAAGTACCAGAGTTAAAAAGTAAAATAGTATTAAGAGACTTTAAATGGAAATTAAATAAGGCACTCCTCTGTTTAACTGTTTGATAGCTTCCACACTCCTACTCCCCAGAGAAATCTCTAAGCATTCTTGGAGCTATTTCTTATGACTTTTCCATATTTAAATAACATTTTAAAACTTATTTATTGATTTATCAATTTTTTTCTTTTGTCAGTTTATTTCCCATTAGTTGGAGATACATAACACGTCTATTTATATCACCTCATTCTTTCAGCATACTTAAATAATCGGTCCATTGTTTCAACATGCTTATCTAGTAATTTTGCATTAAATCAGCACTTTTATAAATATTGTTCCTTTGTGTACCTGTTTATTTCCTGAATGTCTCAACAAATCTGTTACATGCAGTTAATCATCTTTTCTCAAACATGATTTCAAACACTGTATCAAATTTCTCTTTGTGTGTGTAGGGAATTTTTCTTAATGGTCTGTTCTGTAACCTAGATTGTTTCTCCTGTACATCTGGTGCATTGCAAATATTTTGGGACTTGCCCTGGCTAGTCTCCAGTACTGTATTCTCTATTTCCTGGATTTCATGTCTTCTCCACTCTCCTTTTTCTCCTTTCTTTTACCTAAATACATCTTTCATCTGCCTTCTGATAAAAGAGTCATAGTAGCTAGCATTCCTGCTAATGTCTGCATGCCATCTTCAGATTTGATGAAATATTAGCTATTATGTAATTATAGGCTATGAAGACTTGACTCCATTTCTCTCATTATTTTCGGTTTTTGTCTCTGATCATGATAGGGCATATGTTGATGTGGATTTGTTCTCTAATTTTATCTTTTCTCTCCTTTTTTCCCCCATCCCATTATGTTCTACTGAACAGGAGGTTTTCTAGACTTTCTGTTCCAATGATTGTTTTCTTTTAGCTATTGTTTTTATTTTCTAAAAGGTTCATATTGTTTCTCTGATAATTTGGTGTGTGTGTGTGTGTGTTTTACATAGCACAATCTTATTTTTTGGATGTAATATGTCTGAGGGTGGTGATAAAAGTGTTGGGGTTTTTTTTTTACGGTTTTTTCTCTTTGAATTATATTTCCTCTGAGTACTTTTTTCTGTATATTTTAGTTCCAGTCTTTCATTTTGGAGACTTTTCTGAAAGCCTGGACTTAAACTGCTACAGATTTGGTTGGAAGTTACATTTCATCCAAGAATCGTTGCCTAAGGTGGCTTTCATTAGGGTTATCAAGCAAAGAGCTAGAATTGCTCTTCAGAAATTCCAGATTATGTTATCTCTATGTCTGTTCTTTGGGATCTGAAAGTTCCTCTGAATATTCAAATATTCTTTCTGGATGGCATCATTTAATCACTGACTGACATCATTTAACTACTTTTTATGTTGTGCCAGCAATTTTTTAGTTAGGAACATGTCTGTTCTAAGATAGCCAACTCTGATCTTCTAGTGGTAGAAGAGGATATATGATGTGTGGTGGTTAACCTGTGTGTGTTCTGTATAGAGAATTCCTCAGTATTCAGGTCTAACATTACCTTTGCTTTCCGGGATTCCATAATCAAAATACCTTAGTTCTTGTATAATTAATGCTCCTTTTCTGCCACGTAGTTGGTCTTTTTTTTTTTTTAAGATTTATTTTTTATTTATACATACAAGCTGGTGTGCAGGCCAGAGGCATGGGGCGGCGAGAGGGTTCACCAGAGACAGAGCGGGTAGCAGAACAGGCAGATCAGAAATACACTGCTGAGGGGAGCAGCGGGCAAGGCAGGAGAGGTCTGCCGCGCCATGTGGGATTCTCCCTGGCCGAGTGTCGAACTCGTGTGGTCGCCGCTGCCGACAGCTCCACAGTGCAGCGGTTAAGCTTAACCGCTGTGCCACTGGGGAGGCCCCTAGTTGGTCTTTTGGAAAGGAATTACTTAATTTTGAAATTTGTAATTGGAGAAATAGTACACAGAATGATGTTAATAGGTAAACTATAAACAAGATGACCCCTTAGTTTTCAACTTTCCATGCTGTGCTGATTTTAGTTACTAGTCTTCTGCCTGAGCTTTTCATTTTTCCAAAACCTGTTGCTGAATTTCCTGTTTGTTGTTTTCTCTTTTACTGTTCTCTTTGTCCTTGGGTTTTGTACTTTTTTGTCGTTTTAGTGGAGTTTCAGAAAGGAGCGAAATTTGTGTATTCTCTCTGCCATACTTAACCATAATAATAGTGTTAATAGTAGTAATTACTAGAATCTATGGAGTTCTTCACTATATGTTTTACTATATACTAAGTGTTATAGATTTTTATTTAGTTCTCAAATTCCATTCAAAAGACTATAATTATCCTTATTTTACAGATGAGGGAACAAAATAAGTAATTTGCCGAATAGCACATGTCTAGTAAATATTGAATTTGGGACCTTACTTTTGAAATTTTGAAGTCTGAGTACTTTATTAATGTAGAAGAGCAGTCTACAACTCTTCATGATGTCGAGAGTTACTTAAACTAATGTGCATCTTAAAAATCGCTTTAGATAAGGCAAGTCAGTAGATTTTCATACAACTAAATTAGAGGAAATTCTAGTAGCTTGGAAATAAGCTGTATATACACATACAAAAGAGAGACTGCACATGTGAGGAAGAAACTTAGTGTTGAGTGAAGAATTATTTTTCTGATAACAAAATTTTAATGTAAACTGTTAATTGTTGCCACCATTCTTGTAAATTTTTTTTAAATTCAAGTAGGACACAGTGTCCTAACACACTTGGAATAATTAAATATATTAGACTCCTAGGTTTTAGTCATCTTATTAAAATTTGTTATTTACTTAAAAATTTCAGTAAGAGTAGAAATATATTTGTTTGTAAGATTTAAAGATTATATATCATCAAAACTTTTATTTCATTAATAATATTATGGCCAAAGACTTGAAATAAATGTAATTCTTCATAGTGTCAACAGTTAAAAATAAATTCTATTCAATAGTTTGATTTTTCTTTTAAAATAATAACAATAAATCATTTCTGTTTCGTGTAATATTTCTATCTTTCTGTTTCTCCAGTGTAGACCGAAACCTATTGCCTTCCTCCTGGGGATATAATTTCTGAATCTAGGTGATATACTGTCAGCACTGTAAGGCAGTAAATTATTCTCCTGTGTCAGCTGATGCTGTTAAAGAATAAAGAAGGTTTGGGATAGGATGCATATCTATTATCTCTACTCACAGATCTCATATAACATGCAAATAGATGTTCAAATCAAGAGGGTTCGAAGTATTTTCCACTGTTCTCTAAATTCCCAGGTATAATTTCATGCTTTTTTTCTGTGTAAGTGACAGGAATTTTCAAACTTTTAAAGCTTATTCAAATCATAGAGCATTTCAAAATTATGTTCCTAGAGATACTGAGAATACCAGTATTTTAAACTTAACAGTAGTAGAAAAAGTGATGATGGTCATGATGATGATGGTGATGATAATGATATTAACAGTAATTATATAAATGTATGAGCCAAAGAAAATCATAACTACTACATACTTTTCATTTTTTACTGCGTTAGTTCACATAATAATCCTATGAGGAAAGGATGGTACAAACAAATGATTTGCCCAACTTATGTACATGTAGTGTGACAGGTAAATATGTGTCAGTTTATGCATGTTTATGCCTAGATTTATATATGTATATATATGAATATATAAGTGTATATATGTAAATTATGCATGGTTTGATGCATGATCTGTTTTGAATATTCATGAATTTAGAAATGTTAACAGCAATAGAGATTCTAAAATACAAATCTTTACATTATATAAAAATGACATTAAAGTTTACAATTATCCCTTACTTTTAAAAATGGCTATTTAGTATTTTCCACAGAGTTGCAATAAATAACTGATGAGAATACGAATAAATTCTGTTGCTGGACTTCAACTTTATCAGTCTAATTATGTTAACGCAACTATAAGAATATTCTATATTTTCCAAAAATTGATGGTTATTTCTCCTTCTACGAAAGATACATTAAAGCCATAAAATGTTACAAAAGAATATAGGAAAATAAAGGGAAGAATGATTCGTCTCATAGTTAATTTAAGATCACCTGTCCCTATAAATTTTCTTTTGGCATCCACGTAAGGTATGTAATATGTATACAAGGAGGAAAAACATCCTTTAGTTTTTTTAGCAAGAAGTTTTCATTTTCAGTTTGCTGAAAAGTCACCTTGTTCCATTCTAATATCAGGTAGGCTGAGGAATTTTATCATGATTAAAGTAAGTATAGCATGAATATTTTAAAAAATGTAACTTCAAACTCTTGATACTGTTTTATCCATATCATTATCTAGGTTTCTGAAATTAAAATAGCACATTGTTATACCTAACAAAATATCTTGGCCTGTTTAAACCTATTTTCCCGTTAGAACTTTTCCTATTTATAGATTGTAATTTTATTGAGTATAATGGCACAAATTACCTTTATTAACATATAGCTTAATATGCTCTGTGATCCTAGAAATGAAATGTTACTTGTGTGTGATGATAGTAAGTTTGGGGAGCTGTGGGTTTAGATATATTTCTTATTGTGAATATTTGAAGTCCTTATTATGCTCCTTTAAGTGTAAGTAGCCTGAAAAATATAGCTGTATATTTACTGTAAAACACAACTTTACAAAAAAATTCCAATGGAAAAATAAACACAAAAGATTTACCTTGAAAAACTCAGCCATTGTAACAATGTCTCTATCTGCATTACACTCAAATCACCATATTTTAAAATGAGGTATATTTTTTTCAATGTACCTGTAATTTACTTTCTTGACTGTTGCTGAAAATATATCTTCTCTATTTGCATGTAGACTTTTTTGGGCTTATTTCTATTTCCGTGTAATTATCCTAAACCTTTACTTATTGATTGCCTTAATAGAACAACAATTTTTTGAAAACTTCAATTTTTATTTATTTTATTTATTTTTTTTAAAGATTTATTTATTTTATACATACAAGCTGGGGTACAGGCCAGAGGCTTGGGGCGGTGACAGGGTTCACCAGAGACAGAGCGGGGAGCAGAATAGGCAGATCAGAAATACACTGCTGAGGGGAGCAGCGGGCGAGGAGGCAGGAGAGGTCTGCCGCACCATGTGGGATTCTCCCTGGCTGGGCATCGAACTCGCATCGTGCGCGCTGCCGAGAGCTCCACAGTGCAGCACTCATCCGCTGCGCCACCAGGGAGGCCCCGAAAACTTCAATTTTTAGAGCAATACTGGGCCTTTAGGTCGTTGAGGGAATTGTCATATACCAAATTTCTCCTCAGTTCTGCTCCCCAGAACACAGTTTCTCCTGTTGTTACAATTGATGAACCAATATTCAGTATTAGTATATTCAGTATTCAGTATCAGTATAACCAATATTTAATATTAGTATGAACTGAAGTTATAGTTTACATTAGGATTTATTCTGTGACTTACATTTAGTGGGTATTTATAAATAAATAATATATCCATTACTGCAGTATCATCCAGATCAGTTTCACTGTCCAAAACCTCCCCATTCTACCTGTTCACTTTTTCACTCCCCATGCATGTATAGTAGTTTTACCTTTCCCACAGTATAAAAACTTAGAATCATACAGTTATCATACTTTCTAGATTGGCCTTTTTCATTATACACTGCAGGTTCTTTTGTGACTTTTTGTCATACAATAGCTCATTTCTTCATAATACGGATATACCCAGTTTGTTCACTGATGTATGAAGGACATCTTAGTTAATTTCAGGTTTTGGCAGTTGTGACTAGTACATCTATAAACATTTGTTTCTAGGTTTTTGTATAGAGACAAGCTTTCAGTTCATTTGGGTAAATACCAATGAGTGTGATTGTTGGTTCACATGGTAAGAATATGTTTGGTTTTGAAGGAAACTGCCAAACTGTTTTCCAAAATGGTTGTACCATTTTGCATTCCCACCAGCAAAGAATGAGAGTGCTTATGTTCTACATCCTCATGGATATTTGGTGTCAGTGTTTTGCATTTTAGCCATTCTGATAGGTTTGTCATGGTATCTCATTGTTTTATTGAATATGCATCTCTAATGATGCATTTTTATGGGTTAAAGTGTGTCCCCCTCCCCATCTATATGTTATAGTCTTAACCCTCCCACCCCACTCACCCCACACCAGTATCTCAGAATGGGACCTTATTGAGATCAGTTCTTTACAGAGTCAAGTCATAGCAAGGTCATTACAGTAGGTTCTAATCACTTATGAATAATGTCCTTATAAAAAGGGGAAATTTAAATACAGAGATATGCATATAAGAAAAATGCCATGGGGACATTAGGACTACCATGTGTAAGCCAAGACTGAGACTTGGAACAATTCCTTTCCTCACAGCCCTCAGAAAGAACCAACCCCGCCAAAATCTTGATTTCAAACTTGTAGCCTCCAAAACTGTGAAACAATTTCTGTTTAAACCATCTAGTTTGTGATACTTTATTATGACACTCTAGTAAATGGGTACACATGATGTTCAGCATCTTTTCATATCCTTACTTGCCACCAGTTTATAATTTTAGTAAGGTATCTGTTCAGTTACTTTGCTCACTTTTTAATTGGGTTGTTTTAGTTTGTGAATTTTAAGAGTTCTTTGCATCTTTAGGTTACTTTATTAGATACATGTTTTGTGAATATTTTCCCCCTGTCTCTGACTTGTTTTTTGTTTCCATAATGGTATTGCCTGACTAGTAGAAGTTTTTAATTTTAATTAAGTCCATCTCATCAATTTTCTGACTTGGAGTATACTTTGGTGTTAAATCTAAAAAGCCATCGACAATCCCAAGTTCACCTGTTTTCTCCTATGTTACATGCTAGAAGTTTTATAGCTTGTTTTTGATCTCCTTTGGGCTCATTTTTGTGAAAAATTTATGTCTGTGTCTAGACTCTTATTTATTTTTGCAAGGAGAAGTCTAGTTTGTTCTAGCGCCATTTCTTGAGAAGACTATCCTTCCTCTTTTGCATTTTGTTTGCTCCTTTGCCAAAAATCAGTTGTTATATGCATTTATTTTTGAACTATTCTTTTCCACTGATGAATTTATTTTTTTCACCCACTAATATCCATAAATCTTGAAGTTGGATAGTACTCTTCTAATGTGGTTGTTAATATTGTGTTCACAGTCTGGCTGACTGTATTGACTACTAGTGAATTAACATGTAACTTTGACTTAAATTTGTATGTTAATCTTAAAATGAAAAAGTAGACTAGAAAAAAGCTATAAATTTAGAGTTTTATGAGTATTACAATTGTGATTTACTTTTTCTTCACTGTTCTCTAAGGACTGATAAAATATATGCTGAGTATACATGGCATAATTGAGGATGATGAGTGATTGTAAAATGAATTGAAACATTACATAAAGAGTTATAAAGATCAAAGTACTTTCTAAAAGTACAACATTTAAACAGAGGTTATGCATAATCTACTCATGTGAGATACTGTTATCTTTATTTAAAAATATATACCTGAGCTTTTAGAGACTTTCCATTAAATATTAAATGACTGGAAAGGGCATGATTTAATTTAGGGAAGGGCTATAAGTTATTTAGCTATGAGTAGGATTAGAATATTCTCAAAATTTGTATTTTAGGTTACACTAATATGAATATTTGAAGTATGCCTTTAAAATTAAACCTTCTAAGCTGTTTTCTTTGCTTTTTTTTTTTTCGCCTTGCCTTTTTGTTCTGAATGCTTTTAAGTTTGGTGTGTTAAGTTTTTAGCTTCAGTCAGCCTGATATTTTCCACAAATGTATGACATATCTACATTTTTTAGTGTTTATAATAAATCTATTATTTATAAATCTTGAAAATATTTCTGTAGCTTTTATACAAGGGAAAGTCATAAGAAATACCTTATAAAATATCTATCATTATGTAATGGCTAGTTCATAAGACTAAGAAATAAGAATATGATAATGCAGGCTTTCAGTCTGATATTCTTAGGAATGTTTAGAGACATGTAAAGTCAAAATGTCTGACTTGCTCATTGGTTCTTACCATTTACTAATATATAATATGAATTGAGATGGAGAATTAAGTGGGAATGCAAACAAGGAATGTTTTTCTCAACAGAGCTTTGGTTATGTTTATCAAATTACCTTTTTTTACTTGTTGCTTTCTGCATCTCAAGAAAATGCCATAACTTTTTTGACACTTCAGAAAGTCATTTAATCTGACTAGCTTGAACTTTATGCTTATCGCCCAATTGAAAAACCCGCTTTTCCACTTCTGCCCAGTGCCACTTTGGCTTTTCTGGAGAGTGGAGTGTGGAAAGAGCTGAATCTACTCATTCACTTTGTCACTTTGAAAGGAGTCATCTGCTCTTTCTGTTCCTGGGACTGGTGCTGTAGGAGAAAGATAAGAAGGGAGCAGGGTTTCTTAATTTAAGTGGCACTTGTGTTCTCTCTCTCTCTCTTTTTGTTTCTGCTTCTTTGCCAAACATTGATTATACTTCATCCTTTCCATGGGGAGAGACAAATACTAGCTCTCCATTACAGCACATGTAAAACTTTTTTTGGCAAGGGCATGGTGAGGTGTTGTCTTAGTTTCACACCATTCTCTTCTGGCTTGTCTCTTTTTATTCTTAGTTGCCACTATTCTAGTGTACCCACACCTGGTGGCTGCTCAGGTCTCCTTTGCTTAGAGGCCACTTTTTGACTAGCTACTTTCACAGTCAAAACATGCTTTGTTGTTATAGTGACTCCTCTTCTCTCGACCCCATTTGCCAAACCTAAATCTTTTTTTCCACTCCTCAGATAGTCATGGAGGTGAGAGGGCATGGCTTCTTAAGCAAGTGTAAACCTGACTTCTCCAGCTGAGATGAGATGCCAGTCTCCCCTTCTTGATAATCTTTTCCATCCACTCTGCTTGATTTGAACTCCGGGCAACAATACTGCCCAGCTACATTAAGTCAGTGAAGCAAATTTTGAAGATTAACTCACTCAAGATGGGGTGGGGCATCTGTAGTTCTAAAGTAAAGATGAACTGAGGAAGGTAAAGATATTTTAGTTATGGAGTAGTTGTTTTTTAATT
The DNA here is from genome assembly GCA_004024925.1 of Scalopus aquaticus. Taxonomy (NCBI): domain Eukaryota; kingdom Metazoa; phylum Chordata; class Mammalia; order Eulipotyphla; family Talpidae; genus Scalopus; species Scalopus aquaticus. The sequence goes on along the minus strand of PVIJ01003965.1, from coordinate 85,290 downwards.
AAACTGTCTTCTGAATGTTGACTTCTTGACCACTAGTTCTTTGTTGTTGTGCTTGCATTCCAATTGCCAATTACTGGGCATGGGTAAAGTCCCACCTGATATTGTTATGTTTGCTAGTACTTCCATTCTTACTAGCAACTATCACTTCCACCCCAATTTTTCAGAGATTAAACAGGTTATTTTAATCCACCAGTCAAAACACTGCAGTGACTTTCTCTGTTTTTTAAGAATCCAAAGTCCTTAATATTTCTGCAAGAGCAAACATGAACTGACCACAGTTTAAAATTTTGATCACTTGCTCCTGATACAGTGCTTTGCTCTCACTATTCTATTTATCTGAAATATTCTTACCTCAAATGATCTGTGGACTCATGTCATCTCATTTTTCATTTAAATACTGCTGCTTCCCTCAGTTTTCTCTGACTACTCCATTAAAATAGTGTATTTGTTACTCTCTTGCCATAACTTGCTCTATTTTATTTTATGCATGAATCATTTCCATGCAATGTATTATATATTTAAGAGTTTATTATCTGTATCTTCCATTAGCATATAGTCATGAGAGAACAAATTGCTGACTTTGTTCAGTGCTTTTACCCAATGCCCAAATGGTATGTGACCCATTTCAGACAATCTACATTTTTAATTAGTGAATTAATGAGTGAATGAATGAATTCTAGCTTCTAGTACTCAAACTCGATATAGGTTTGACATCCCACAATTTTTACTCTTTTTGTGTTTTACATAGTACTACTTTTTTATTGATCGCTTATTCCTGACTATATATACCTCTTGTCATCTCACTTGAAATCTCTAGTTCATCTTCCATGCTGCTGCTAGAGTGATTTTTTTTTAATTGCTTATCAATATTTTGGAATAAATACTCAAAAATTCATTAGAATAATTGAAACTATGCCTATTGTGGTTCTCCTGAGTGACTCTTACTTTTAATTCTCTGCATAGCAGTATTCTGTTTAACAAGTATCTCTTCTATAACCTTACTTAAAGTCTTATTTCCTTTTCTTTTACTACCATATGTTTTATTAGTGCATGAATATATATGAAGTAACTCCTATGATGAGAACACTAGAAAAATTCTTTACATTTGAAATTGTTTGGAACCAATTATATAGTTCCAGTTTATGCTATTACTATTTATATGTATTAGCTATTTATATGTATTAGCTAATCTATTATTCACTGAGTAATACTTGGTAAGACTCATTTGTCTTTTGTTGATCAATATTTGAAGTTACATAATCTTGAAGAGCACCATAAACACTATATTCTAATACTGTTTGTAATACTGTGAATTCATTTTGCAAGGTAAGGGTAATCTACATTTTGTAACTCCAGTTGCTTTTTATTGGATGTATTGTATATACATGTGAATATTTATTGATCATATACCTTCAGAAAACTGAGAGGATTTGGTGAAATGATTTGTGAAAGAAAAGTATTAAATGTATATAACCTTTTCAGAAAATGCAGTTCCTTGATTGATTATTCAAATTTAGATTTTTTGTTTGTGTATTATTGTGTGAATGACAGAAAAGACTGATAAAGGAAATAAAGTTATTTCATATAAATAACTAAAGTCAGATGCTTTCTATATCTGAATCTGTTCCAAGTAAGTGTAGTCACAGAAGGGACCCATGTGACTTTTTGGAAAGTGAAAACTCTAGGCATATGTAGTATTGTTCCAAATGCTTGTATTTAACATTTTTGAATCTAAAATAATAGAGAAATATATTGCTGTGATACTCGTCTCTTTTAGAAGATAGAGGTATATAAAATTAGTATCATGAAACTATGTAGCAATAAACAAAGATGGTGTACTACAATAAGTTTTTGTTGTTTCGCATCGCTCTTTTGAACGATTACTACTGATAAGAATAGGTCAAGTATTGTACCATGTGCTTTATGAGCATTATTTCATCTAGTTGTTAGAATATCGTGGTGTCTGCTACTCATTGTACATTAAAAGAAACAGCTGGTGAGATTTACGTATTTTACTTAAATGATTACTGCTGTTTTTTCAGTTGAGTATACAGATATCATTCATCAGTATTTCCTTAAATTATTGAAAGGAGACTTTTGAGCATTTTGAGAACCTAACAAAACTTGTGGCCCATTTTCTCTAATAAAAGGTACTTATGGATTATATACTATGTTTTTATTTTAGTCTGCAATTTTGCAGAATTTCTAGATCCCCTAAATCCCATACGTGGAGGCTAAATTGGAAATCCCAATCTTTGTATTCTTTTAATAAAGAGATTGGGGAACTCTACTTTTTCCTTCATCTACGATATCTTGTCATGTCATTTAAAAGAAATATAAATGTTATGCCTTATTCCAGAGAGAACTTCTGAAAGCTGCAAGGAAATTATCAGTTATCTCTACCTCCACTAAGTATATACCAAAATTAACAAGTCCTGTTATGGCATGTGAGATTTTAGAAAGTTTCATGGATGTGACATTTTTCTTGGTCAGTCTTGCTGAACTTTGTTACAAAGCACCTCAGTCTATTTCAGAAACATAAATATAAGTAATTTGAAACACTGTGAACAGTTCATCGCTTAGGAATAGTATAAACATAGTAACTGTATCTAGAGATAAAAGATTTAAAAGATAGTACTCTCCAGCCCAGTAATTTAGTAGTATTTCTCAGAGAAGTTCTCGAACTAGATCTTCTGATTTCATCAAAGATACAGCATATACAAAAGGTGTTGTTATAGTAAATGTAGGCTATAGTAATAATTTTTGTATTAATGTTCTAAAGTCAATGTATACTTGGTCAAATCATTCATATTGACTTAAGGATGAAGATTGTATTTAGATTCTAATTTAATGTGACTTTGGAGAAGAAAAGTTGTCATTTTATATAAGATCATTTTTAAAACTCCATTATTGAAAAATAATTTAACCATAGCTAGTTGTTGAAGATCAGTGATTTCAAAAAATATTTTTAATATACAGTAATTCAGAATTTCAGATTGTTTTTTCCTAATATTTACTTTTAGATGTTTTCGTGTTACTTATGCTTCGATTCTGGTATCTCACCTATTTTGTTTTCCCCCTTGAATTATCATCTAAATCAAAAGCATAAAACTAGTTGAACAGTAGAGAATCTTACTGTGTATACCTTTGCTTGGTTTTAGGTAAATTATTTTAGAAATGTTACAAATCAGTATACAATGTTTGGGTTTAATTTTTTAACATGTTTTATATTGATATGTAGTTATGTTGTGAATTGAATAACTGTGTTTTTACTTTTTCCTTTAATCATTTTTAACATTCAATTTTTATAAATAGTAGTCCATCTGTAGGGCTGCTTGTAACTGAATGATGTGTTCTGTTTTACTGTGGCACAGTTTCAGACAGCCACTTTTGTTGTTAAATATTTTCATTTTCTATAGTACTTTTCATCCCTGTATATATGTACAGGAGTCACTTCACCCACCACCGAATTGCAGCCACTTCTGAGGTGGAACGCAGCAACTGTTTAACAGCGCACTTTCCCCTAGGTGCTGACAGCTGCAGAAGAAATTGTACATGGTCCTGTACAGAAGGTATTTCTCCACTGTGCCATCTGCAGAGTGACACTGACTAGGAGTACTACATAGACTGTAAGTTTCTTGTGTACCCACCCTAGACTGGAAAAACATAATAAGAGGGAATAACAAATAACTGGGCAGCACCATTTTGAAATGTATTGAAGTCAGTTAAACTTAGTGCTGCTCTTCCTGGCTTTAAATTTATTTAAAGGTGATCTAATTTGTAATTGGTACTGAATTGAAAAACAAATGGATGCACTCCTTGGAAGTTATTTTATTCTAAGAACAAATGAAAAAAGTGTTTTTATGAATACTTTTCTTGAAACTTAAAAGAATCAGTTCATTTTAAAATATTTTCAAATAACCAAACCAATATTATATATGATTCTAGATATGTCTTCTTAAAGTTGAAAATCATTTTATAATTCAACAGGACCATCCTAATTAGTTTTACTTATAGTATTTTTTGTCTTAGTCTTATTATTACTTTCACTGTTTTGGTGAGTTTTGCAACAAAGCCAGTTTATGATGAATCTAGTTTTGATTCTTTGTTTCAGAAACATTGAGTTTGAGTTTTTTCCAACATATTGAAACAAAGCATGGGAGAGAAGAAATATTAAATGTTTGAACTTCTACTTGTATTTCAGTCTCTCCTATTATTTTATTTCCTTTTGTAAAAGCAATTTTACAAGACTGCTATTATTAGTAATAGGTTGTTAATGCTTTATAGAATAGGAAAATAGTTTTAGAAACAGCTGTGTGTATTGTTAAACAATATTATATGAATTGTTATCTTTTATTGTTTAGCATTTTTAGTCATAGTATAATTTTATAATTACCTGATTTTTTTTTTTTGGTTGTCTGTAGATGTATCTTTTGCAAGAAATTAGGGTCTTAGTCTTCACTGAATCTTAACTATATGAAATAGAGTGTCATTTGTTTTAAATAAATGTATGTGTCCCAAGTTGAATGATAATTGTGCACATCTCTGTGTCTATCTATAGATTCTCAGTGAAAGCAGATAAAAACCTCTCTCGGTCACAGTTTACTTACTTGTAAAATGAGGTGGGTGGAAGAATTTTCTAGAGACTCTTTCTTTGTCTTCCATTTAATACAGGAGTAGAAGTCTGTGTATTCAGAATTGTACCTAATACTTTGTAACCAAGATATTTTGGTGCAAAATGAGTTTGTTCTAGTTAGAATATTATTTGGTTAATTAAATGCCTGGTGATGGTATTTTAGAGTCAGAAGAGGAGATCTGATTTCCTAAAAAAAGTTTCCGCTACCACTAATTTCTTAAGGTAGTTATCCCCAGTGTTTTGAAATTTATTTATTTATTTTTTTGAGAACAGAGTGTAAGTCTCAGTATCCTATTCATTATAGCTGTGTCAAATAATTTGGATTTGTTTATACTCTTAAGTGGAATTTCTTTAAATTTTAAGTGATATTTTCCCCCTTACTTGCCAAGACTTAATATTTCACTCAATAGAGTACAAAAGAAGTAAATATTAATATCCTAAGGATATAGCTTGGACATAACATGTTAGACTATGTATCTCTAGCAAGAGTGTATTTTATCAGTATATGGAGTATTTATTTGCCATAATTCATTCTTTTACATTTTCTACAGTGTAATTGTAAGTATCACTTATTCCCATTTATCTTATTAACTGAAGTAATCATTTTACAGAATAGAACATATATTTCATATATTATTTTCATGTCTTGGTAAAAAGTCACAAACTATATTGTGCCTATCAGAGCATGTATTTTTAATTTATACAGGATATTGTTATATATTAGACCTATGGATGATGTGAGTTTAATGACTTATTAAATTCAATTTTTAATCCTATGAATCTTATACTAATATACTTCCAGCACGTTATTTGAAAAGAGAAGTGGAAACTCTTTTTTATTGAATACACTTTGTATTACTTGAATTTAATGAACATGTACTACTTGTATAATCAAAAATAAATGAAACTGTTGCTGTTTCAGTCCAGTTGTATATTTAGTTCATTTAGTATATCCATAAAATTTCCTCATTGCATAAAGTATTTTATATATGCCAGATATCTTAATTAGTTCTGTCAAGAGAGGGCTCTTCATTTTATTTTGAAGAAGTAGAATTGTGGTTGGACATGCTGCTTAATTTATATTTGCTTAATTTTGGAATTCAGAAATAACCACTAGAGCAGGAGTAATTAAATTGTAGTGAACCTTTGTTTTTCATTTTCCCTATTGTAATTTTGTTATAAGAAAGATGAAGCAAATGCATAGATAATGTGAATTTTTAAATACTTATCTGTACTTCGATCTGTAGAAATAATATTCTAGCAACCTTTAGCTTTCTATTAGAGACTTAAAAGGAAATATTAGGAGAAGCTGAAGGAATAATAAAATTAATGAGAAAATAAGATAAAAGAAAGTATACTCATGAGTATGGAGTTTTTTTAATTTAAACTAATATAAATAATATACACTTAAATAGATTGATCCATATTTTTTATATTCTCAGATATCTTTAGTTTTATCTTGTAGAGAAATATTTTTATATTGACTGCAGCTTTTTAAAAATTTGTCATACCAAATTTGTCTGAACAAACTCTTGTGATAAGATAGAAAGATGTATATTGCAAATTATGGAAGATGATTTTGCAACTTCCTGCGCGATTCATCATACACTAAATGTTTACTGTTTGAATGACTAGGTTTAGTAAAGTGTTATTATTCACATATCATTTTTATCATCCAAAACATAATATATTCATAGAATAATAAATGCAGTTTAAGTTTAAATATTTTGGAAGTAAATGTGAAAAAGTTTTTTCCCTATGACCTTAGATACATGGAGATCAAATACCTATGTAATTACCATAATCTTTATGATTCTTAATTTTATATAGCAACTAGTTTCTGTTAATTTTTATAAATTCTCCAATTATCAATATAAATTTAATTAGTTGAAAATTTTAAATGTATGCATAAAGAACCATAGATACTACAGATCTTTTTTACTGAATTAGCAATCATTTTTTGCTTGAAATAATTATTTAATTCTTCAGTTTGTGTGTGTGTGTGTGTGTGTGTGTGTGTGTGTGTGTTCTTCCTAATGTGTTTTCTGAAGCATTGTCTGGAATCCCTACTGCCGTTTTGTAGCTGTTTAATCAAGTGTAAATTGCTTAACAACTTGGAAGTTTTTTTTTTTTTAATCTGTTAATTGGGAATCATTACACCTACCTCACAGGGTTGTTGTGAGGATAAAACAATAAAACATGTGGAAGAGTGCTTAGCATATACTAAATAGTCATTGGCCCCCATTGTTCTCATGATGAAATTCAATTTCTTTGTTTAGGCATGTGATATAACTCCTTTGTAGGTCCTCAAACTCTTACCTTGCAGATTGCCTGTATTAACATTGAACTGTTTACAGTTACATAGATATATCTTATTTCGGGCCTTTGTTTGCCTGTAGCATATATTCCACTCACACACCCTTTATCCCTAGGCTGCTTTAACTCAGCCTCTTCACTTAGGCCTCACTTTAGATTTTTCCTTAAATAAGATTTTTTCCAATCTTAAACTTGTTAGATGTCCCTTCTGTAAGGTATTGTTTGCTTTAATTCCTTTTGGCAGTTATCACAGCTGATATAATTTCCATTGTTCCTTATCTATTTACTCTGTAAACTCACTGATAGTAGAGTGCCTTTAAATTTTTTATGCCAGTGCTTAACAATTCAGAAAATGAGTATTTTATAAACAAATGTTCTCCATAAGCAAATTTATAAAATATATAATATATGATTAATACTCCTTAAAATAATAACTCCTAATTCTTCATTTTTTAAAAAATAAATTTCAAACTTCACAATAATAAAAATTCTGACCATATAATTAGAGTACTGTGCCCACCGTTTACTACTGTTATCTGATTTATTGAAAGACATGTGGATTCGGTGGGGTACAAGCAGAAAGTTACTTTATTCTTTTCGTCACTGTACCTGAAAAGCCCACTTTGAATGTTATATTTTTCTGCCCGTTGATAAATGCTGTTCAGATGTCTTTCTTCTCTGTTCTTGCTCTTCTTCTTTTTTCTTGCTCTTTCATTCTTTCATTTTTCATCCCTTCTTTCCTTACTCTATAGCATTTCAAAATAATTTTTATGTAATAGCAAAAAAAAAAAAAACATGCTGGGAAATTAAAATTCTATATTCATTCGATGTAAAATTTCTCCCTTATATCAGTTTTGCTCAAAGTGGGTTTAAAAACCTGAGTGGGAAAGAAGTATACGCCATGTCAACTAATAGACTTTTGCATTGACTTCTTTGTCCTTATTTTCTCTCCCCACTTACTGTGCTGTTCTTGTATCAACCAAAGCTTTGAGAGTTGGAAATAGAGAAGAATTAGTTAATAGTAAAGGTAAATGTTGGAAATTCAAGTATATTTTCTCTTTTGGTTTTAGTTTATCCAGTGTTTCCACTATTTGTACATAACCCTGTTGTCATCTTTCCATGTCATGGGTACTTCCTTTATCTTCTTTTGATTACCTACCTTAATCTCTGACTTCCTATTCTGCCTCCAGCTTCATCTTTTTCAGGTTATCTTGTTCCTTTTGCAGTCCTAGGCTTGCATTCCTTTAAAAACGTTCAGCATTAGTTTTTTCCTAGGGGTTCTTGTCTGTCCTATGGGAAAATCAAATTACTTGTTCCATAAACTCCACAAAATTAAGGTGTTAGCCTTTTTAAGGTAGTAACTCAGGGTATTTTGGGTATCTTGCCTATAGGTTAATTTTAGGCCTAAGTCCAGGTCCTGTACCATTTCTTAAGTATCATATGTTATAAATAACCTATGACAGACTAAGTGGCTTTTCTGTTTCTTCTTTAAATAATCTGTAAATTACCCTCCTTCAGTACTTGATGGGAATGATAGATTAAAGGATGCCTGATCAGTGTTTGGCCATATTCTTTCCAAATGTTGCATAGCGTGTCACCTTAATTCTAGTATTGTAACCTGTTGGTCTCAGGTTTGGATACTTAGTTGAAAATGAGAAAACAGGAAAATTCCCATATCCTATTACATCACCTGCATCAAGGCCATAATACTGGGCAGGTTGCATTTCTGTGGACTTCTTTATATGAGTGTCCATCTCTTTATTTCCATGCCTTGTCTTAGGTTATTTTCAGAGTTTGGAATGTCCTTTCTGCCTTTCTGCCTTTACCTCCAGGTGGAATCTTAGTCTTTGAAGGTATTCGCAGTTACAATAAATCCTCCTCTCTGTGTTCATATTAATACTTTTAAAGTATTTTTGTATTACTCGAAATATATTTGTCTCCCTGACAAAGCATTTTTGACAGAGCATTTTTGAGACAGTTACTGACTTCTTCATTGGTGAATCCCATATGCCTAGTCTCTGCCGTGTTCAGTACATTATGTGCAAAATTAGGGAATCTCTGCTGAACTCCCAAGATTGAAGTTTATAAAATTGTCATTGAATAATTAATACTTCTATTATTATTTATGTCCATTCTTCTTTCAAAAAACATATGAGTTTATATGCCTCTAACTTGTTAACCCAGTAATATTCTTCATCTTCATACACACGGTTATTGTAGATTTTACTTCTCTTTTTTATTTAGTTTATTTTCTTGCATTTTCCCCGTATTTTTAAGTTATTCTTGTTTCAGATCAATTAATGGAGTTAACTATAATAAGTAAGCATAGCCAGGTTTTCCAAGTAGTGTCAGATTGAAAGTAAAATTAGTCACAATATTTTTTTGCTCTTGAATTTTCTTTTTTAAATTTCATGAATATGGTCAAAAATGGTGAAAAAGCAATTGTTCACTAAGAACATTGATTATAATTCTTATAATAGCAAATTCAGCTGGAGTTGTATTTATTTGGAATAAAGTGCTGATGCAGTCAGATCTTTTTGTTAATTTGTGTGATTACTGTAAATAATTTGCCTCAAACAATTTTTGCCATTCCACAACACAATAATTTAATGTAAATTTTACTACCAAAATTTAACCAGAAATAGAATTCTTTAATATATGGTCAAATGGATGATAATTAGATAGCTAATAAGTCAAATAGTTTTGAAAGGAGAGATTATTGAAGAATTCCTTCCATGTTCAAAACTCATTTCTTCTTGGAAGTTCCAAATGAGTACCTGATAGTTTACTAAGGTAAAAATAGAAAAAATTTTCTCTTCAAATGAAATCATTTCACAATAAAGTATACCTTTGTGTAAGTTTTTGCTCTTATTCCCACTCTGCTATTAAATATGGAGTATCATACCGTTTTTTTAAAAGGGATTTTTTACCTTATTTACTAACTTTCACCAATACAACTGGTGATACTTTATAATTTAATTTATGGTGCTTTTATCCATTAACACTTACTGGCTTGGGAATCTTGGTGATGAGCATTCTTATCTTTATATTAGGTGAAATGATATATGGAACAAATCTCAGGATCCATTGAATTTCAAGAGTATTGATGGCAGGAATTGTAATAATATAATTACTATATATAGTTATATTTCTTATCCAATAAGCAATTAGCTGTACCTGTATTTTCATAAAAAGAACAAAGCATAAACTATGGCCAAGTGTTTCTCAGTTTTAGGAATTAAGAACTAGTTTTTGTTTCTGTTAGTTTACCTACATCCCAACTATTACAGTAATCCAACCATTTTGTACCTTACAAAATTAGTAAAATTGATTATTCTTATATTTTTCACTTAGTTTAAGGTGATTGCTACTGTATGCTGGAAGTTTGATATTAGGAAGAACAGAATATATTTTTCTAAATTTATGAGCATAGTTGGGAAAACTGAAATCTTGAGAGAATTTTTAGAAAGCATCTGGTGTATATATAGTAACCAGTTCTGAAATAGGAATATAGATCATTAAAAATAAAATTTTCCAAAATATACCATTTGAAGTATGCTTTCTAAAATATCTTTTACCCTGTTTTTATTTTTCCTTTTAAATGATGTCTGTTTTCCAGGTGTGATATTGTATAGGATTTTAATTTGAATCTATCAATTTTTAGCTTTTTTTTTGTGTGTGTGCTTCTCTCTCAAATTCTAGCTCCACATTTTTCTACTGTGCTGAAGGTTATGATAGATTCAGGATGTTTGAAAATAAACCAGATCTTTAGTCCTCATTCTCCATTCTGCTTCTCATTCTTACTTATGGCTTTCCCATATCAATCTTGTGACCTAGGGTGAAAATAGTAACACTACTTTCTTTTGACTTGAATAGCATATTATTTATTTCTAGATGCAAATATATTGTTTTCCAGGTGTGTCTTGAATAAGTGTTCTTTGTTCTATATCCATTGACCCAAAAAAGCCTAGTCCATTACTTTCACTTGTCAAAATTTGTGTAGTAGTTTTTTGTTTTGGTTTATATTGCATTTTCCTTGAGGAAAATTTATTTCCTTGAGGAACTATTTATTATTCACCTTTGTGCTTTCCAGAGAATATTCTTAGTAAATCCCTTCTAAGTTCTTGTAATTAATTGTGAGGTTGTTGATTCCTGGTATTTATGTCTTAAAAATATTAAATGGATGGCTAAAACATATATAAGTGCCACATTTAAAATTAAGCACACGTATTCCATTTTGATTGTCCTATTGGTGTTAAACCACTAAGAAAGTATCTTAAATGAATTGTAAGTAATTTTCTCTTAGGAGCATTTGACTTGTTATTAATTTTGGAAAGACAAATTCTCCTGCAATATACTAGTATATGTGCTGGTGTTTAGGCTCTTGCTATAAACTTAGTATACGCTGAGTTCACTCGTTTCCTCTTTCACCTCATTTTTAAAGTAAGGTACATTGCCTTTTTGAAACAGTAATTTTAGCAGAAGTCATCAAATTGGTCGGTTCTCTTTTTATATTCACTCTCTCTTACTCTTTTAAAGATTTGTAACACAGATGGGAAGTTACCTTCTTTTGAAATGTTAACAGCGTCTTTAAACCCAACTCCCTGTACCACTGTAGATCTGATTTAAACTAGTAAAAGGATATAGTGGCCTACTAAGAAGAGTTAACCCTGCTGCAGACTATTTTAGTACTTCCAGTGGTAGCATTTTACAGATAGCTTATTTGTCCCCTTTACCTTTTCTCATTATTTTCTTTGAAGGTAATTACTGGTTTCTGAAAATTTTCATTGTGAAGGTACTTGTCATTTCAGATCATACTGAATTTGAATATCTGCTTATTCTGTTTGTTAGTGTTTTTAAAATTATGTGAATAGGTATTTAAATGTTACATAGAAAGTTTGTTATATATGACCTATTAAATGTGTTCTGTTAAAATTATTATGTTTAGTCTGTAATTTGGAGTATATTTATTTGTATATACCTTTTTTCTTGTTCCTCTCTTTCTTTTAGTATGTATTTTCATGTATCTAGCATCTGTCTATACACATGCACATATGTATACATAGGAGCCCTTAACTTTATAAATTCACTTTCTTATATTTGATGTCTTTATTCTTTGGAAATGATAAATTTTCATGTCAGTTTAACTTTATTTTGGCTTATTTAAAAACAAAATTTGAAACATATATATATATATATATATATATATATATATATATATAATTTGCCTTCTGGATTTGTCTGTATATTAATGTCAGTGTATGTTACTTTTAAAGCCTATATATTTTACCTATTCATGACTTGTGTATTACTTAGTATAGTATATAATTAAAATTCTGTTATTTGTGTATTACTCTGTTATTTTTATGTTCATTCATTAATTCAGTATATGTTTATTTAGCCATACTATGTGCTAGGTGCTATCCTGGTTGCTGGGAATATAGAGTCTCTGCCCTTGTGGAGCTTATGTTCTTTCTTATAAGTGAAAAGAGAGACATGAAATATTACACTAAATAAATGCATAATTTTAAATAGGCATATACACTATGATGGAAATAGGTGCTCATGAGAAAAAGTGTTGAGGAATGTATTTTAGCTGTAATAGCAAAAGGGAACTCTTCAAAATAGTATTGTCAGCTTTAAATGATTAGAAGGAAGAAAATCACATTCTGGGCATTAGAATTTTCAGGAACAAAGTTTTTTGGTTCTGAATGAGTTTTTCATGTTTGAAGAATAAAAAGAAATGCTGTGTGTGTTGAGTATTATTAAGGAGAGAGAGAGAACCAGGAAATGAGTTCTTTGAAGTGGTACAATGGCCAGATCTTGTAGGCCATAGTAAGGAATTAAACTTTATTATGGTGACAATATGAAGACATTGGGTGCCTGGGTGTTGTGATGATTAGCAGTGAGGGAGTCACTTCTTCCTTGAGCATTGTATGGAAGGTGAACAAGAGAAAGTGGTGAGGGGCTGAAGAGGTAGTTTTTAGGAAGTTTTTGAACTAGTCTCAAATTATGGTGTCTTGATTTTAAAGAGCTTTTAGTAGTAGAAATGATGAAAGGTAGGACATTTTGGAAGAATACTTAGAATATATGAATGAATTAGCAATGGTGTGATCAATAGTATCAAACATATTTAAGCATTAATTATTTTTGAAGATAGAATTTAGTGGCTATATATACTTCTCCATGGTGTAAGTATACCAAAATTTGCTTAAATTACCCCTCTATTTATAATTATTCAGTTTTTTCCTGGTATATGTAAATTAACCTCTGTCATTTTCTCATCTCCCTGTCATTTTATATAAATAATGACATAGTTAGCAAATTGAAAGGGTAGAAAATTTTACCTTGCTATTTTAATTTTCTTATCTTTTATTACTGGCTTTACTGGAATTTTAAAGTGTATTTTAAATAGTTGTATTTTTTCATCTGCAAGTTATTCCTGACCTTGTTTGGGGGTGTTGTTATTTCCTTATTTATTTGAAGGGCCATATTTACTTCCTATGATGATCTAAAAATCCCATTGTTACTTGATTTTGATGTAGTTTTATTACATCTTATGTCAATCTTTCCCTTTCCCTTAAGCTCTTCAAAAAACATGACATTTCAGTTACTTCTTAAACAAGCCAGCCTTGTGATTCTCCACTTTCTGGATCCCTTTTCCTCCAATCTTGACATGATTGACTGTCTCATAGTTCATGTTTCAGCTCAAATATCACTTGCTTATAGTAGCTATTCCCCCCTTCTGTCATAATACCCCTTTTCACTTCTCTCATATTCTGTCACATTACTACCTCTGTTTTGTTTATGTTATTTCCCCAGTCTTTTCCGCTCTTTCATGGCTCTTACCACTGTCTACAATTACTCACTTTTTATGTCCTGTCATTTTCAATGAGAGTGAAAGAACCATGAGAGTAAGAATCTATTCATATTCCTTATGTCTTCTCAGAAGATGGAATATTATTGGACATATGGTAGGTATGAGTATACATTGTGAATTGTTTGATATAAAGATATTAACTATTTGTCCCATTTACTTTTATTTTTCTCTTTTGTCAGTTGTTTTCATCTTTGTTATATTGTTTATATGAAGAATTTTTTATCGTCATGGAGTCAAATCAGTGAAACTTTTTTCTTTAGTACTTTTTTATTACTTTTAGATGGAAAAGAAAAACTTTCCTATCTTGACATCTTTCATTTTCCTGTATTCTGATTAAAATGTTTATGAATATAAAGTTACCATTTATTTTCATAAGTTAGGGAATATTTTGAAAATAAAAATAGCACTTGTTAATGGATTTTTACTCTGTTCTCCTAATCTTATGCATTTATTTATAAAATAGAGATCATGCCATATATATGGCTTTGTAATATTTTTGTTTTTTTTAGCATATAAATATTACACCATGTACATATTTAGATGAGCTATGTATTCTTTATTCTTCACAAGCAGAATACTCCATTTTAGGCTTTTGTTTTATATATTTAATTAATCACTACTTGGATATTGCTTCAGTCTTTTTAAATATAAATAACAGCACATTGTGTTTAAAGTTTTGTGCTCATTTATGATTTCTCTATTATGGTAAATTCTTAAACATAGAATACTGGATTTCCTGGGTCATATGAATGTGTGTAATATCTTATTAATTTCTAAATCATATTTTAGAAAATCTAAATGAATTTGTTTTTCTAAAAGTGTGTGCACATGTCTGTTTTTCATCAAATTTTCCAAATCTTTATTATTTTCTTCTTTTAAAATCTTGCCCCATTTCTCAATCCTCTGCCATCTTTCCTCCCTTCAAAATTTATACAGTGTTTTTCACTTGCAAAGTTAAGATTTTTATGTAATGAAATTTATCATATTTTCCCTTCATATCTGTGCTTAAAAAACTTATTCTGAGGTTACACATATGCTCTCTGTAGTTTGATCTAATCATTAATGTTCTCTTATTCATGTAGAATTAATTTATTTGGCAGTTTAAGTTCTTAATTGTATTTTCTGTAAGTGGTCATTATGTTAGCCATATCATTTTTAGTATTCATATCTGTTATTTTCACACTGTATTTTTATTTATGAAAGGTTTTTGGGGAGGAAGGCTATCTTTTCTGTTTCATTGTTACATTAATTCTTATTTTAGTTATTGTTTATATTGTAGCATATTTATCTTTATGTTATCTACTAGAGTAATAATTCCTTGACAATAGTGTTTCTTATTTTAAAAGCTATTCTGATATATTCTTAGGTGTCTTTTTTGTTGTGAACTTGGAGTCATTTGCCAAGAATCCTTTCCAATAAGTATTCTTCCCATTCCTGTTTTTTACTTTAGTGAAATTGTGTTTAAGCTATTAACTTGTTTGTACAAGATACCCTTACAATACCTAGGATTTCATATATGAACTGAGGATTTTTTTTCTCTCTCAATAATGTTCCTTTATATGGATATCTAAGACATTTCACTTAAGATTATTCCTTTCATTCTTCTAAATTTTTTTCTATACTTAACTGATTATTATTGTCTTATGTATTTTCTATGGCACTGAGGCAACTTCCACAGTTTTTGTATATCAAAACAACACACAATTAGTCTCTTATAGTTTTGGAGACCAGTTCAGTTTTACTGGACTAAAGTTAAGGTTTTGACAGGGCTCATTTCTTTTAGAAGATGGAAAGGAGGATACCTTTCTTCTTGTGTTTTTTGGAGGCACCTATTAGAATTATTAGGGTGTTTTACACGTACTCTGGTTAAAAATTCTTTGTGAGGTATATGTGTTAAGAATCTTTTCTCCCGTATTATACTTGCTTTTCACCTACTTATGTGTACTCCAAGAGTAGAAAATTTTAACAAAGTTCAATTTATAAATTTTTTCTTTTTGTATCTTAAGAAACTTTTTGCAAATATTTTCCTCCTATGTTGGCTTCTAGAGGTTTTGTAGTTTAATCTTTATGGTTATCTCTGTGATCCTTTTTGAGTTAGTTGTTGACTATGATATGAAAACAAATTTGATAAATAATGTATATAATATGAGAAACCTGAGTTACCATCACACACTTGAAGGGCACTGAATATAGAAAAAAGAATAGGCAGATTTTCTCACGAGGTTAAAGATAGGTTAGGTATTGTTTGTATAAGATCTCTATTCCAGCTTCTGTCCATATCTATCCATAAAATGAAAAGATGCTTTCTAAACTAATGAATCTCCTGTTAGTAGTGGTATAGTAGAGATTACTAACATTCTGTCTTCAATGAATTTGGCATATAAATACCTTATCACAGTACTTACCACATGCCAAATATTCTGCAAATGTTTCTATTACTATCGTTGTTATTACAGTATTCAGGATTATTGCCATAAGGAAGTTTAGAGAAGAAGATATTTAGATATTTAGGTTCTGTTATTTACTGAAATATATTAATCATAATTTTGTTAGTTGTTTTTTCCTGCCCCCAGCCCCAACAGAGAATTTAATTGTGTAATGGATACCAGTATATAAATATTGACAAGCAATATTTTAAAAATACTTTTAATATTCTCTTAAATTACCTGGGTATTTTGTGAATACCTTGGAAACGTTCAAACCATACAAATGTTGGATAAAACAGTGAAAGTTCCTCTTTATCTTCTCCAGTCTTCTCTTAGAGATAACTACTAGAGATTAGATGTATTTTATTTCTTATTATTGTGTGTATATACACTCATACATACACAGCATTATATTCATATATATGTATAGCCATTTGTAGGGGTTTTTTTACATATAAGCCTAAAATAAAAATATTATATTTGTTTATATTTGTTACTTCTTAAGAGCTTGTCTGATAGATAATCTTTTTCATGTCAGTCATATTTACTGCAGCATAGTGTTTAATTGAATGGTCATGCCATAGTTTATCTTGCTTTCAAACATGCAACAGGCATACAAACACAAGACTAATACCTGAATGACAATCAGCTGGTAAAGGTAAAATGAATCATTTTAGATTCAACCCTTTAACTACTTAAATATACAACAACCAAAAATGCTACATCCACTTATATGTGGTCCTCATGCCACATACTGTAAGGACAACATGAAAACAAAATTCACTAGATGATTGCAGTGAATTATGGACTATCCATTACTGAGGAGCCAATTCTAAACTGCACCTAATATTTTTATAGTCTGCAGCTATACCTTCAGGGGCTGAGATATAGCAAGAAACCTCATAATTCATCAGAACCTGGGAGGCTACGAGAACTGTCTCATAATAGCTACCCTGAGATGTAGAAAGGTGAGTTCATAGAAGCTTCTCACAAACTTCCCATTCTCTCAAATTCCAGCAGGATCAGAAAACATACTACCAAGACACAGATGAACTGCATTTAAAGCCACTGTCTGTGTGGCATATAATTATACATCCACAATTGCCAGAGGGTTATGATGGAGCTATTCCCCTATAGCATCAACTCCTAACCTTTCATATCTAATTAACAAATCTTAAGGGCATGGTCACTTAAACAGATATTCTATTTAGTTGCCTTTATAGAGGCTTAGAGCAAATACGACTCCCTGTAGGGTAATCAGAGCAGTTGGGGGATAAACTTTAATCTCCTCATCCAGTTAATTTTTGTCATTAATCCAATTAAAATAAGAGGTATTGGCAATCACATATTTTCCACTTTGACTGGCCAGTGGGACGACCGGGACAGTGATTTTTCATCATTACACACGCGAGAAAGTTTATAATATTCAGCTATAATTTGAAAAACATGCAGAATAATTTGTCTTCCCTTAAATAGCAGGGGGAATCGCAAGGTACCAACAATAAGATTAGGCTTAAGAGAAAGATATCAATGTCCAGAAAGTTAATCTTACTCAGCTGTCTGTACACTCCTGAATTTAGTAGTTTAGGAAGTTTCTAAATTCATAGGTAAGATTCTTAGGTGGTCAGTAATCAAGTTGAAAGTAATGACTGTCGTCTGGGTTATATTTGCCAGATGCTCTGTGGATGAGAGCTGAGAGAGATTGTTTCTTCTCTCCACCCCAGGCCTACTGGTTTCTAAGGTATTCTTTTTTTTTTTTTCAGTCATATGATTCAGTTTTTGCTGCATGTTCTATCTTTTCAACTGTCATGTCACCCCTTTCCTTATGTATTATCCACAACAAATGGTCTGGACTCAGTTAACCTTGACTGGAAAGGTATATAATACATTAGTACTCAGTAGTAGCTCCAAGCGAGGAAAGGAGACCTATATAGTCTACTTAGCACATTTAGATAGGTCTGTAGCCCTGGCTAAGTACCTTAGAAACACATTACCACCCTTCCTTGCCCTCATGTGCTGGAGTCACTGGGCTTTAATTTATGGCTCCTCTCCTGAATTGTAGATGTATTATCATACTGTGAACACTGTATATCTAGGTGGCTATCACCCATATCAGGCCAGTGCAGGTCTGATAAACATCTATTGATGTTCAACCACAAAGGGTCTTTTCTCACTTCCATAGGAAATCCACATAGCTCATGAACAGGAAGAATGTGTTTTGTACAATCTGTACCCATAATATTAATATTAAATATACTGGGGTATGATTATGTAATCATCCCACTGTCAGGGCTCAGATTCTTTGAAAATGTAACAAACCTTGGGAGGTGTTTTCCAGAACAGGCACCATAGCACAGGACTTCATTCAATGAGCGGAATTCCCCTTTCCATGCACAGTTTTAAATAATTTTCTTTAGAACTACACAACTGCATTGTCCCAATATACTCTGTTGGATTTTAACATGCTGATTCATCTTTGAACCAGACCTATGCATCCTTAGGAATCTTAAAGCACTGATGCTCCCAAGATGTCCAAGTCTTTGATAAAGACTCCATCTGGGATACCTACATTTTGGGAGTGATGAATTACTGTTTCACCTGATATAACTCTGATTTTTCTTACTAACACAGAATCTGTAGTCTATCATGTATCCACAGAGGTACATTATCTTAAAAGTTAATTTGCCCATAAATTATATCTTTTGAAGGCAGCAGTTATTACTGAAAAATAAGAAGTTGCTTTTAGTTCTTTACCCTGGATTTTAAATTCAGGACACTATAAAAATACAATGTTACCATCCAGTATTAATGCTGGTTTTAGATATAATGTACCTGATTACAAAGGATTATAACAGTAACTTCTTATATGTTTCATTTGTTAATTAAGTAGAGCTTTTTTTTTCATTATAAGAATGCAACAAATTTAAATAATATTTCTTCATTTCTTTAAGAATTTTATAAATACTATTTTTAAATAAATATTGGTGTTTTGGTCTAGTTTTATAGTTATCTCAGCTTAAAAACTATGCCAAGAATATTTTTATTGCATCTTTGGAAAATACATGAAGTATTTGTACAGGTTTCTAAGCAACACTAGTTTTGAAATGTAAAAAGAATGACTGCAGATAAAAACAAGTGATCCAAATTTGTTATCCTTTTGGAATTTAGTAATTGATGAAAAACAGAAAAATGTTAGTCATCAATAAACCCCACCCAATTTCCAGAGTTGAAAATATATTCTCATAATATTTCTTAAATTTGAATTTTTTTTACTGAACATATTTGGGTTGACTTCTCAATATTGTCGAGTTTAATCTCTTCATCTTAGCTAATTTTGAGTTCCATTGAATCCATAATAAATTAACCAGTAAGAAGTTCTTTAAAATTGAAATATTTAATGGAAAAACAAACAGCAGAAAAATAAGAATTATCTAATACTTCTATTATATAATATGGTGTAATCTAAGACTACCATGTGGAAAAAATACTTCTTTATAATTTAAACTTCTTTCATAACTTTGATTTTAGAATCTGAAGTTAAACAGTGTTGTATGTGGTTTAACAATGTTGTTAAACAATTATTGTACATATAATTCTACCATAGTACTACCATACTCAAATCCTGTGTTGCCCTCAGAAAACAAATATATTGAAATTTTCTTTATGGGAGAAAGGTAGAGATAAAAATTCTGAAAAAACAATTAGGGAGGCAGAATAAGAATGAAAGGTTGAGTGACTTGTAAAAAGGAACATACTAAATGATCTCTTAATAGGGAGTTTTAGTTCACTTGAATATTAGTGTTGCCTAGTGCATGTTAGTCCAGTAATAGAAATATAAAATTACTGAAATGGAAGCCCATGGAACTGTCTTTTTAAACAAAAAAATCTAATTGAAAGTATTTGTCCCCATAAATTGGTGTTGATGTCTCTGGGACATATAATTTTATGAATTAAATATCATACCTTGATACTAGGTAATTGTTGATCAGCTATGTCTGTTAACCATCTGTACATATACTGATAGCCGCAAATCATTAATTAGGGTGGTGTGAGAAGGATGGAGAAAATGTGGACTTATTAAAAGCAGGAATGATATTTTGATGGGAGAATGTGATTTCATTTTCTAATTAAGTTCACAAATAACTTTTGGATACATAATGTTAACGTTATATGAAGTGTGCCATCGTCTTTTAGTATAAATGTGACTAGACAGAAATATTTTTACAAATAATGGTCCTTTCCTGAATTATGTTTTTTTTTTCCTTTATTGTAAATATAGTAATTAGGTATTTGAGTCTTAAAATGAGGGCAAACGTCCTTTTTTATGGAAAGTAGAAGAAAAGTTAGCAAAGTTAATATGTTGACTCTAGAAAAAAGCTTTTGTAAGAATTGGCCACATCTGTTTTATTGTTTGCAACTGAGCTATCCAGCAAAAAAGTTGGCTGGTAATAAAAATACAATAATAGCTAATGTAAAACAGACAGATGTTTTTCACATTACATAGCCCTGGACAGATGTATTTTTGTAAAAGGAATGAAATTTTTAACAAAAACAAGCTGGTCTTAGTCCTTAGAATTTGAATGTATTACTCTAAAATCAAGCATGTACTAACTCATATAAATATTTTATCTTTCCCAATATACATATATGAAATTATTTTTTGTTGTCATTTCTGTGTTGTACTTTCAAAATATGTGGGACTAATTATAAATTACATTTTGAGTAGTAATAATCCTTGTAAAATAATAACTAATGTACTACTCAGGTTGTGTCCTATACTGTAAAATATCCAGACATCTTTGTTTTATGTTTTTTAAAATATTCCCTCTAATTTCACATTTCTACCTTCTTCTATGCAATGATGATTTATGCCATTTTTGGTTGTTTTGTTTTACCACATGTACAAATCAAATTAAGGAGAACGTTTTAACATTACTGATTTCTTGCCATTTTACATGGCAAGAAAGGTGTTCCAAACACACCTTAAAGAACTTATTGGCTATTCTGGAATATTCTTTATTATTCCTGACTATTGGATCAAGTTGGTTGCTTTGGGAAGTTGATTGAAGAAGGCTCTTTGCATTTTCTTAAGATTTATGGGTCTAAAATACGAGATGCCATTTTAATATTGAGTGAAATTAGTATTACTAACGTTATGAAGTAAAATCTTAGAAGCACATGTCCAGTGAGTAATTTTTATGATGGACTACTTTGGTCCGTTGAACTCATAAGACAACCCATTTTATGACCCAACAAAAACAGGAGAAGGTCTTCCTGCCGTGAGGCTTATAGTCACTATTCAAGCAATAGTTATTCTTATTTTCCAAAGATATTTGATCCTGGAAGCACCAAATACACAAACGGACTGCTTTCCACCATGTTCTGATCAATCTGTGATGACTAGATTTTATAAAGCCTCTTCGACATTTTCTGAGAAGTCTGTTATATCTGTACTCTGAATACAGGGGTTGGCGTACTTTGGTCTTTAAGCTGGATATCACCCACTCCCTCATTTTGCCCAGCCTTCAAGCTAAGAATGGTTTTAAACGTCTTAAGTGTTATTTTAAAAAGAAAAAAAAAGACTTTTTTAAAAGAGAGATTTCAGACAACTTGAATATTAAATCAAATTTTAATATTTTAAATAAAAAAGTATTGGCACTCTACCATGCTTTACGCCGAAATGGCTGTTGAGTATTTTCAACAGACATCACAATATGGTACCCTGACTTCTTCACTGCTTCACAGTGCACTACACATCACAGTGACATTGTAATAAATGGGCAATATTTGCTGTATCACAGTATTTTATTTATTTGTTATTACAATGCATAGTCATTGTGTATAAACATGAAGAGAAATGTGAACTGTGAATGTTGTACTTTTAACACACATTGTGGGATATGGATAATTTTGTTGTAAATTAGGTAGCATAGCATTGTATTATTATGCATAACACTATAGCTCCGCTAAAAGAATAAATGTCAACATTACCAAATTATGCACACATCACAAGATTTCCAACACATAAAGCAATAGTCAGAATTGTTATAAATGCATATCTTGTTCATAAAAATTAAAAATGAAATAAGACTGCAAGCATAGTAATTTTCTGAGAAGCTAAGTTGTTAGCCAAACAAGGAATGCATTTCTCAGTGGTGAATAAATTAGTATGTATCCAGAGAAAATAAACATTATTCAAGGAGTTAATGTTCCTTGTTTATTCCAAGAATTAATGTGATTAAGGAATAAACTTCTATTAATAATAAATGTGAAACAACACAAGAAAAAATATTTTCAGAGAAGTTGAATACAAACTATTTCAGAACAAGTTGAAGTAGAATCTACTATGACAAGTTAGTTACACAATGGTGGTGGTAAAAATATGTATGGAACAGAAAGTCTTAGTTGCACACAAAATACCCATCTTAAACTATTTCAATATGAAACTTGTACAGATGTAAGGTGTTGACAACCCTTAATTGTTCATTATATTAATAGGTGCAAAACCTGCAGTAAAGTAATTTCTACAACTAAGTTTTTTAAGTCACATGTATATAATTCTCTACTATCAACAATTAAAACAAGAAATGAGATCTCCATTCCCCCACAGATTTGCAGCAGATATATTTTCCAAGTTCAAACCATAGTTCCAACAGTTTTTATCATGACTAAATGCAGTGTAAAGATTTCTATTTTTCAAAATATGTTTAACTGTACTCTTAAATTTCTACCTATTACTCAGTTGACAGTGATTAACTTGTAATGTAATAGCATGCTAAAAGCAAATTTTAAAGAGAAAATTCTATTAGAATACTATAAATGCCTCAGAAGTAATTTTGAGACTATACCCACAAATATGTGCTGGGTTTATATCAGTATTTGGCAGTGCCTTATCTGTGAAAAGGCACTTCACTTACAAAAAAAAAAATATGTAAAATCTCATTCTAGATTGACATCAGCAGATGATGTACATTTGCGATCGAGTTGATAGGAATGTTGGTTTTAAACCCCAATTAAGATGACATTCATCTCCCTCCCAAAAGAATTTCATTCTTTCATTAGGGGGTTCTGTATCTCTTTACTACTGATGTTGCTGCTGCTGTTAGTTGTAGTTGTAGTTTGAGTTTTGTTGGCACAGAATTGTAGAAATTTATTTTGACCCTTGTAAATACATACCTATATAATGTACTTTATTTTACCTTTTGGTCCACTAAGTCTGAACAAATTACTTTCAAACCCATCACAAAACAGTTTGTCAACCCCTGCTGTAACGTCTGCTGCATTGACAAGGTGGTTTTGATAAATACTCTCATATCTTTGGTTATTTATCTTTTGTCCACAGTGATTGTAAGGCAAACAACATGTAAACTCAGCAGTTGGAACCTAGTTCTGCTGCTAGGAATTTAGAATGCATGTCATTTTTTCTTTACATATTTTCCAACTCATGACTTAAAATACCCATCTTAAACTATTTCAAAAGGGCATTGATTTCAAATCCTCTTATTTGGGAAATTAGTATTCTTGGCTACTTCCTCAGAACTACTTTGGGACCAAACTTTGCTTCAGTCTATCTTTGATATGCATAAACTTCACCAAATCTAATATTAGACTTGGGGGTTCAGAGAACTCTGACATTAACATTGTTAGAACATGTTTGAAAATCTCATTACAGGGAATTGTAAGTTGTGCATTATGGAATTATACAGTGTTTGAACTGGAAATGTCAATAGACAAACTTGAGAGAGCCTTTCATTGTTCAGATAAAATTTGTGACTTGTTCCTGTTTCTGTCGCAAATTATTTAAAGAATGAGAATTAAATTCAGATCATTCAAGTCTTATTCCATTAAATACAATCAATCCTCATTATTCATAGATTTGATATTTGAAAATTTGCCCAACTGCTAAATTTATTTAGAAACTCAGTATCAGTACTCACAGGGCTTTTAGTATCATTTGTAGACTTGCAGGAAGTCGCAAACTATTTGGGTCACCTGGCATACATGTTTACAGCTTGGTTCAAAGTAAATGATGCTTTCTTCTTTTTCCTCTTGCTTCAGTTCTCATACTCTAAACAAACTTACTTTCAGCAGTTTAGTGCCATTATTTTTACTTTTTTTTTTCACTTTTGTTGATTTCACTGTTTAAAATGGTCCCCAACCATAGTGCTGGAATTCTTTGTAAGCTGTCTAGTAATCCAAGTGCAAGAAATCTTCAGTGTACTTTATAGAGAAAAATGTGTGTTAGATGATAATCTTTATTCAGGCATGAGTTCAGTGAATCAAAACTATTAATGAATTAACACTACGTATCAAATAACATGTGCCTAGACAGAAACACAAAATACAGAGTTATATATTGAAGATTTATGGAAATGTGACCAGTAATCCAAATTTGTATTTGCCTTAGGAGTTCTTGTTCATGTTTGCTAAGTCAGTGTTTGCAGGGACCTGTTAGATCACAACTACAGCAAATACAGATCACAGGTACAGCAAATATTGAGAATTTACTGCATATGTTTATCAAGAGAAATTATATCCATTCATCAGTTCATGCACTACTTACTGTAATTTTCTTCTTTCCAAGGTCAAACTGATAGGGGGCATATAAATGAAGAAAAACATTTCCCTCTGTGACTTGTTTTTTAACATATATTTTCCTGTGTTATTCCTGCAAATTATCTGGTACTCTGAAGTTAATATAAATGTTGTTTTTCCTAGTCAGAGGATGGACTTTCTAATACTGGTTGTGGTTTTACCAATCTCTCTTTATTCACAGGAAGTCCAGAGGTAGAGAAATTGGTCATGCAAATCTTTTACCATTACTACAAAAGCAATTCAGAGTACATAACAGAGACACATTTTGTCATTTCAGGAATGACATGATTCCCCATCATCCTTCAATTATTTGATCTTATTTTTCCTAGATCTTTTGCATCTAAAAACCTATATATCAAATCCAAAGTCCTCTGAATTCCAAAGCCCTCATAAATTAGCCCTGTTCCATCTATCTTTAAATATGTCCTATTCTCTAATGCATATCATTTACGACTGCCATGATGACTGTTTTACTTAATTCTTCCTCATCCTGTATGTACATCTGCTTTTGCTCATGCTATCTATAATATCCTTCATATTCTAGCTCAGAGTCTAATTTATTGTATGATTGCTTCATTTGTAGACAAAACTAAAATTCTTAACTGATTTTTTTAAGGCATTGACAGTATCTTCTACTTTTTTAAAATACTGCATTTTGTAGTTATATTGGATGAAATATGTTGTTCTAGGTTTAGCATAATTGGAGTTGAATTTAGTCTTTTCAATGGGAATAATAATGAAACTTTATAGTTTATCTTTCTCTGTAGATTATACATTTTATTATTTTGACTAATTGATGCTTTCGAAAATGATTTTTGGGAAAGGTATGCTTTCTACCGAAGTCTCACTTATTTTTAAATTTTATGTTTAGTTAATACTCCTGGATTTGAACGTTAGGTATCTAAATTTCAGAGCATTTAGACTGTATTTTACAGTTAGAATTTTGAGTTGTAGCTACTTAAATTTTTTAATGAAAACATTTAATTAAAGCATTTCATTTTGGAAAACATTATTAGTGATTCTTAATATTTATCATTTATGATGTTATTTAGGAAATTATTTGTCATGAAAGTATTAATATTTTGTAAATATCCATATTTATTTATATGAATAGTATATCCTTTTAAAAATTCTTTTTCTATTCATTACAGCTGCAATGCTCCACTGAGTGAAAATTTTTTTCAGTGCTTTGTAAGCCATAGTAAGGAGTTTGGATTTTATTCTGACTATGAGAAGACTTCAACTAGAAAAATGATTTGGTCTTCGTTTTTCCAAACATAATTAAAAGACTAATGCAGCCAGATTGCTTACAGTGCCATATATTTAGACACTGGTATTGAAATGAGGTTAAACAACTGGACCAATGAAACAGCTTTTCAATAACAGACCAGGTACAAATTCTAAGAGTTTGCTTATGACAGAGGAGATCCTATAGTGCAGTTGTGAAAATAATATGGGCTAGTTGAATGGCCAAATGGTAAAATAGATGCATCTTGGTGCCTTGATTTGTGAAAATTAATCACAGATAGATTGCAGTTATAAATTTCAGTGGTGAGAAAATAAAAGTTTTAAGGAAAAATGTATGAGAGTGTTTTGATGACCTTCAAGTAGACAAATATTGGTAATGTGGGATGCAAGTTCTAACAGTAAAGGAAAAAATGATAAATTTGGACCATTGCTAAAGTGAAGAACTTCTGTTTATTAATAGACGCCATTAACAGAGCAAATGGAAAAACCACAAGTGAGAACGTGTATTTGCAATACATGTAGCTGATGAGGGCTTATATTCAGAGGGCTTATATATTCAGAATATCACTGAATCTTTCAAATCAAGAAGGAAAATCTATAATCAATAAAAAAATTCATCAGACAATTACATGAATTTCACAAAAGAGAATATTTGATCCCAGTAAGTACCAAAATTATTGCAAGATATTAGTTAGTTATCAGGAAAATTAGTTATCAGGAAAATGTGAATTAAAACCATAATTTATACCTCTGTACATAAACTAGAATGACAGGAATGAAAAAGACTGCCAATTCGATGTCTTGGCAAGAATGTGAATTAACTTTAACTCTCCTAGCCCACTGAAAGATGTGTACAATATATTGGTACAACATAGTGAAAAATCACTGAGGAGCATCTCATAACACTGAGCATACATTTATCATATGGTTTAACAATTCTGTTCTTAAAACTTATGAACAGAAATGTGTACCTATATTATCCAGAAAATATACAAAGTGTTTACAGGAGCACTATTAACAGTAACTCCCAAATATAAATTTTACAAATGTTCATCAACAGTAGAATGTAAAAATATATTCTACAATCACACAGTGGGAACCTACATAGCAATAAGAATGAGTTAACTGCATTGGGACTGACTTTTATCGATATAATATTGAGACAAAGAATCCAGGCATAAAAGAGTGAATGGTGTATGTTTCCATTTATATATATCTCAAACTCCAGCAAAATTTATTTCTGATATTAGAAGTCAGAATAGTGACTAGTGTTGGGGAGAGCAGATAGTGTAGGAATGGGACAAAGGAGGGACTTTTTTTTTTTAAGATTTATTTATTCATACATACAAGCTGGGGTACAGGCCAGAGGCGTGGGGCGGCGAGAGGATTCACCAGAGACAGAGCAGGGAGCAGAACAGGAAGATCAGAAACACACTGCTGAGGGGAGCAGCGGGCAAGGCAGGAGAGGTCTGCCGACACCATGTGGGATTCTCCCCGGCTGGGTGTCGAACTCGCATCACATGTTGCTGACAGCTCCACAGCGCAGTGCTCAACCACTGCGCCACCAGGGAGGTCCAAAGGAGGAACTTCTTTTAATGCTGTTTCTTGATGTGGGTGCTGGTTAGATGAATGTGTTTTTGAAAATTTAAGGTACAAATTATGATTTTTTAGTTTTCTTTATGTTCACATATTCATACATCAGTAAATTTGGAAAATAGCAAATGACTTACAGAAATTGATGAATGTAAGAAAGGAAATGTATAGAGTTTGGTAAAGCATGTCAAGACACACCTGTGATCTGGTTTTCTTTACAGATTACAGTGTTTAATTGTCATGGAAAAGTAATTAACAGTTTAATCAGTGCTTGTTTTTCTTTACTTTATTATGCTTTTTGATAGAATAGGACATGTGGCAGCAACTCTCCTGACCACCTGTGACTGTGCAGATGTTTCTCTTCACCTATCTTCTGCCTTTGAAAAACAGCAGAGGCAGTCCTCTGCCCAATGCTGCCACTTGTGACTATGCAGGCTTTTTTTTACCAGAACTGTCCCTTTCAGGGGGAGCTCTTTCTACTTATGTCTGTGCAAGCATCTTTCCCTTCTTTTTTTTTTTTAATAATAAACCTGTCTATTTGAATATAAAAAGAGAAAGGTTATGTGTCCAGGATCTCATATTTTTGTAAAAATGTCAGTTAACCACAATAGGAGTATAAATGTATACTTATAGTTTCATATAGATTAGTAACACAAAAGCTTCCATTCCAATCTTTGAACACCACCATTTGCTGAATCCTGTGATCACTGGTGACTAAATTAGAAATAATAATTGAGTGTGTACTTTGTCTTGGCAAATTAATAATGATCATAAGAAAGTCAACTTTATATTGTCTACTTATTATCAATGTGAGTAAAGCACATATACAGAAATACTCTCTGTAATCAGTGTTTCAGGAAGTTTTCTAAGTAGTACCCTGATATTAGCAATATACTGGACAACTTTTCCTTTAAATAAACATTAGCTCAGAGCAATTATGTTACACAAATCCAAGAATCACTTTTATAGTCTTATCTAAACTGGAAGCCTGTGAACCAGCCACTTTTCAAAAGTGTCAATCCAACTAAAACATAGGAATAAAGTAAGACTTTCTCTTTGAATTTTTTTCAGCGCTTTAAGACAACACATAATGTCTATTTTTTTTCCTTTTATGGCCATGTTTGGAATACTATTCAGAAGTTTGTGGAGACATTAGAAGGAAGAATATATGGAAGGGGGAATGTTATTATATGTAAATAGAAA
This sequence comes from Scalopus aquaticus, assembly GCA_004024925.1. Classification (NCBI taxonomy): domain Eukaryota; kingdom Metazoa; phylum Chordata; class Mammalia; order Eulipotyphla; family Talpidae; genus Scalopus; species Scalopus aquaticus. The sequence goes on along the minus strand of PVIJ01003965.1, from coordinate 56,393 downwards.
GAAACACAAAAGATAAGATGAAATGGTAGAATAATTACAATAGAATGATAGAGAAAATAAAAGAAATAGTGTCAGGATGTGGTTTTGCTTTTGAAGATATGGGCAAATCTAATAGGTGATGTGTAACTAAGACAAAATAGAAACAGTATACTTACATCCATTTTTCTTTATTTTAATTAATAGAATATATTTTTTCAGCAAGAGCTCATTTGAAATACTTGATTTAACCTTGTTAAAAATGAAGAAATTAAATCAAGACAGTTTTTATGTTCCAAGGCCATACTAACAAAATCTGTATATTTCCGTAGAAACTTTGTTTTTGATTTGATACTCTTTCAAAAAAAAAAAAGGCAAGGTATTTATCTCTGCTTACTTCTATTGTCATAAAAACTGTACATATTCCTTTAGATAGAATGATTCTTGAATATTACCTCTTTATGAATGCATGTCTTATTTTCAAACATTTCAATTTTAGATTAACGAATTAATGATTGTTGGAAAATTATATTCCTTTATTTAATCTGAACTTTCTTTTGTAATTATATATATATATAAATCTTCAATAATAAATGTTCACCATAGCATGTAGATCAGTTTTCCACCTGGATATTATGCATATAAAGTGTAGTTAGTGGAATTGATGTGTGATGTTTTCATTTTTTATTTTGACAAAATGCACATAATATGAAGCTCAGATCTATGTCTTATGTCTGTATTTAAACTGATTATCTAAATTGTTAGCTCTATTATTATGGATGTAATTTGGTTATGTATTTGATATTTAATCCAATTTTATGAATTTTCAAATTTAAAATTACTTTAGACTTTTAAAAATTGGTGATTGACTTTAATATGTATGACTATTTAAATTTTTTATTTTATATTTAATATTATGTTAATAAATTACTAGTATATTTCACCTAAAGAAATGCAATATCATACTATTTTAGTAATAGATAGTGGCCCTTCCTAATGATGTACTACTTGCAAAGGCTGTATTATTGCAAATGTTGTCTATTGCGTATAATTTATTATGTACAATCGAATAGTTTGTTTTTGAAGTTATTAAGCATAAGACTGGTGAATTTGGAGTTTCTTATAATAATAGTGTCATTTCTGATTCTTAGGTAATGCTTAATTGTGAACACTTCTTACAATCTGACAAATACAAATACTAATCAGTGTTTTTACCTAACTTGTAATTAAGACTTGAAGAAGGAAATTTAAAATTTTAAAACTTTTTAAATGATATAATGCTTTTCTTCCACTGTGTTATTTTATAAGTAGCATTTGTGTCCATTCATTGTTTGGAAGTACTGACATTTTCTTCAGGACTTACTGCCATTTACACTTGCTATTGCCATGACAACAGGTTTTCCCATGCATGCTTCAGATGATTTTTAAAAACCAGTCTCCTTACTTTAATTATATGTTAATAATTTTTAAAAAAGTATTGCCAGTTGGTCAATCAAGTGTGTCTTGCTTTGTGTCAAAGAATTAATTATATTACCAATTATAGCCTTAAAGACATTTTCATACTACTTTATTTTTAGAAAATCACTCTGTGTAATTTTCAAATAAATTCCTTAAATAAAATCTTTAAGTTGAACTTCTTTCATCAAACTTCACCAGAAGTAATTTGAACCTATTTTATTATATTTTAAAATACAAAAGTACAATGTCCTCTTGATTAAATGCTCCTTTACTACCTAAGTTCATTATAAGGTCATTTTTTATTAATTATTAAAATACAAAAGGCAAAATGTTAAAGCACTATATAAAGTTCCTAATACCTTGTATTTGTTTTACAGATGGAAAACGTTAGGCCAATCTGTAATGTTTGGTGTTTATATATATTTTTCTAGGTGTTAAAATCTGTGTACCTCATTAGCTAATAGACATTATCTTAAATATTATACTTTGCAAAAATATCTTTTATATACTTGAGAATTTGTTTTTGTGACAGTAGTCAGGAAGAAGAAAGTATAAATATTTTATATTTAGTGTGTGATAATTATATTTAAAAATTAATTGGCTATCTTTTGCGAAGTATATATTTGGAAGTAGATAGTATATTTTATGCTTTTCAAATAAAATATACTTAGAAGAACTACATATACATTTTGCTTCATATTATGGCATGTTTAGAGAATGTAAAATCACAATTTGAAGGACCTTTGTTGTTACAAAATTCATTTATTATTGTGTAAAATTAATTGCATGCATACTGGTTTCTTCATAATATTTAAAGCCTTTACCATGATATTATAGTTTGACAGTATACTTTTGACTACTGTATTTCATGTAATTAATATTGCATAACTTAAAACACTGAGAATTTAAGAATTATTTCTTAATGCATGCTGTTTATTTTCACTTCCAGAAACTATCAGCATTTTGATTTATAAATAATTATACTTATTTATCATCTATATAAATATTTATAATACTTTTATGTCAAGTTACCTATATGAATTTGCTTACCTGATAGTGGTTAAGTGAATGAGTTAGTTGCAAGCAAAATTTGTATTGTTGTGTGCAACTTTTTCATGACTTCTCAACAAAACCACTCGTGTAAATGAAATAATCAATTGCTGAATCACATATTTAGCTTTATTTGGGATGTCAGTATAAATTATACTTTGGTCCATAGCCCTATCAAGGAATTTAAGGAAATATCACAAAGATGAGGAATCTTAGACCTTGTCCTAATGACTCTGTTATTTTATGAGTTGTGTGCAAAATTTTGGTTTTATCTTTTTTTATTTTGGTTTTCCATTTATAACAAAAATTAGGCATGTTTTACTTTGTAGCTTTACATTTTACCTTGTTGCCCTTTTATTTAAAGTGTCATTTATCTTTTCACAATCCTCTAAAGCAAAGGATCCTAATTAATCTTAACTAGTCTGTGAAAAATTTCATCTTTTTTTCATATTAATCCCTATCTGAAATTTAGAATTGCTGTCAAATATAAATATAGTATGGGCCATAATACTGCTATCGGTATGTAAGACATTGCTACCAAGAGAGATCACATATATTTAATAACATATTGTAATTTTTGAAGATAACTAAAAATGAGTACAATTGATTCTTAATAAAACTTTATTCACAAGTGTAGGCACTGAGGCATATTTCACCTGCAGGCCATAGTCTTTTGGCCTCTGCTTCAAACTGTTTCCTCAGTGTCATCTCCTCTCCTTGTATCACAATTTTTACTTCTTGCTATTTTATAATTAGATATATTCATGTGAAAAAATATGACAGCATTCTTAAATAATTCAAATAATCGGACTAATTTGGCTTATTAACTCATAAATTGATCTTAAAAGCAGCTTTTAAAATAAGTCATAAGTAAATATTTTGTGTGATTCTGGAATAAGTAATTTCCTAGTGAGTTAGAGTTAAAGCAAAGTATAAATTCAGATTTAAACTTTGGTGTATTCTTTTTTAAAGTAACTTTAGATTCTATTGCAGTATTTTCCAGAATATAATCTGTGTTATAGTAGTTGACATGGAATGAAATCCTCCATGAAAAAATATTCTGTGGTCAAAGAAGTCAGAAAAATGTTGGATACTGTATTTCCTCTAATAATTTATGATATATTGAATTAAGTGTTCAGAGTCAATAAACAATTGTGTTTGGTGATATTTTGAGCTATATTTTCGATACTACTAGTTTGCTAGACTGAAATCCTCTGTTAATCAAAATCTTAATCTTTCTCTCCTTCCTTCCCCACTCCCTTCTTTTTTGCTTTCCCTCCCTCTCTTACATACGCTTTAAAAATGTATACGCTTACGTACGCTTTAAAAGTATACTTTGGGAAATTTTTATAAATCAATACCTATCAATAAACTCAGTGTGATTAAGTCAAAATCCAAAGTATAAAACTAATGAAAATAGATGCATTTTGTGTTTTAGTTATTGATTGAGGTTTATGTGACCAAATAATTATACAAATAGATATGGGTTTTTTTCCTCCTATGTATAGTCTCTGCTATCTTGTGCCCTAAAATACCTCATATTTTGAGCATTTTGAAGATGATTTTTGCCTACTTTCTATACTACTGTGCACTTTACCTCTGTATTTTGTATAGAGCTGTAGGTATTAGAAACCATGTTGTTAGGAAAATAAGAAATCCTAATGAGAGATTTTCTTTACTCATTCATTTATTCATCATTATTTAGTATTTGAAATGTGCTGGACATGGTGATCAGAGTTAGTTTCATGGGGCTGTATTTTCATGGAAGACATCATCAAGTGAATTAAATATGCCCCTGCAGCACAGTATGATAGTTTCTTTAAGACTTTTTATTCTAAAAGTGGTATTTTCTTTGATATCGTTTATTGTATCATTGAATCAGTGCTTACCTCTCTGATTTGTCCATTTATGCTTCTTATCAATATGAAATGCTATTTGAAACATTTTCACTTCAAAATGTAATTTTTTAAAGTTACTTAGTCTTATTAATAAAAATGTAAAATAATACTATAATAACTGACAAATATTCTTTTATTTTTGAGAAATAGCAAGAAACAAAATAATTTTAGTAAAATGTATTTAAAACCTTTATGCACGCAAGTTCATTTTACCATTAGTTCAGATAAAGTGATGGGGTACTTCTCTTCATATTGACTCTTGATTCAGACTTTTTTGCTTTATTCTTTTTTTCCATTTAATTTATCAATTATCTTTTGTGGGAACTTGTCATTTGCTTGGCAATGGCTTTTTTCTTCATTTTAAACCCTTATTTTTGCAGCACTGTATATGATTTTGATGTATGGGATCACACATGTACACACTATAGGTATATATCACCATGCCACACCCCCTACCAAAGCACCTGTAGTCCTCCCCCATAGTCCATTGTCCTCTCTCCCCTTCCGGCTGCTCCTCCTACCCCTCCCTCCGCCTCTTGTGGCCTAAATTCTATAACCAGATTTATATAGAGGTGGTAGTTATTTTGGTTTAATCTGACCCTTTGTTTAGTTCCTCTGTATTTCACATGTAAGTAATATCATCCAGTGTTTTTCTCCTTTATGACATAATTTGTGTAACATATTCCCCTCCAGCTGCATTCATGTGGATGCAAACAACAAGAGTTAATCTTTCTTTATAGTTGAGTAGTGTTCCATTTTGTAATATTCCACCCACATCCATCTTCCTAATCCACTTGTCTGTCTTTGGGCACTTAGGTTGTTTGTATAACCTTGCTTTTATAGTGCTGCAGTGAACATAGGTGGGCACTTGTCCCTTTGAATTATTGTTTTTTGCTTTCTTCGGATAGATACCTAGAAGAATATTTACTGGATCTTATGGTAGATCTATTTTAGTATCTTGAAGACAATGCCATGGTGTTTTCCTTAGGGACTGGGCCAGTCTACATTCCCAATAGTGTACAAGTATTCCTTTAATCACATCCTCATCAAGGCTTTTTTCTGGTCTTTTTGATAAGTGGTCATTCTAACAGGTATGATTTGGTGTCGCATTGTGGTTTTGATTTGCATTTTCTTCATGAAGAGTGATGATGAACATTTTTTCATGTGCCTGTTGGCCTTATGTATATGTTCTTTGTAGAAGTGCCTATTTAACTCTTCTGCACATTTTTTTGATTGGATTTTTTGTTTTCTCTCTGTTTCATTGTACAAATTCTTTGTAGATCCGCCCTTTGTCCGATGCTTGGTGTGCAAATATTTTCTCCCATTTAGGAGGGTGCCTTGTTGTTTTAGTGATAGTTTCTTTCATTGTGCAGAAAATGTTTAATATCGTCCCAATTATTTGTATTCTTGTTTCCCTTCTGATGGAAATGAATCTGCAAAGACATCATGAAGCTTTTGTTGTGGAGTCTTTTGCTTATGATTTTTTGTATGTATTTTATGGTTTCCGGTCATATATCTAAGTCCTTTACTTCCTTTTGAGTTAATTTCTATGTGTGGTGTGGAGACAGACCTTTTCAACTTACCCTTAATCCATACTTTAAAAAATTTTTAATTAAGATAAAATTGGTTTAAAACTGTTGGTTCCACTGTATTTGAGTCAGAAATGCAGGTTCCCACCTCTCCAGGTATTGTTACCACACTGCACCCACCATTATGGCATCCATAAACCTCCACCGTAGTGCTCCCTTACCTCTTTCCTTTCCACCTTCCCTTGCCCTCTATGGTAGCTTCAGTTTAAATACTATCTAGTTCTTATATTTTTCTTTTGCCATGTATATTGCATTTTTTTAAAGCCACTATGATTTTTTTGAGGTAAGAGTTACTTTGCTTTTATCAATTATTTTGTTTAATTTTTAGCTTTTCTTTACATATGTCTTTTCATTTTATTAGCTAAGAGCCATCAAAAGCTTCCTTGTTTCCAGGAAATAACATTTGGAAACAGTGGGATAATCTTATCTTTTATTGTTTCCTTTTTCATCCTATTCTGAAAATAATAACCTATGCTTCTGAGAGAAGCTAACTAGATTGTAAGATTATGAGCAATTTGATGGTAGAGGAAATTATGTACTTATATTTCTTTGATGTATTTCTTAGTAGGAAGTGAGTAAAACAACAGTCTGTGGCTCAACCATGACACCAAAGTAGTAAATTTATTTTCTTTATTCTCTTTCAATGAATGTTCCTAGATCTCCCTGTTCTGACTACTTTATTCTTTTCCCCAATTTTCTTCCTAGTCTTTTGTTTGTATTTCTCACAGATCTTTGGATTTATGCTCTTAATAAAAACCTTTATATATGAATAAAGGCTTTCAACTATCACTAATTGTTCTCTCTTAATCTTCACATCTAGAGAATGTATCACTAAACTTAATCTTTCCAACTCCTTTTCCTTTCTTGACACTTATTCTCTCAGTGACATTACCATCACCCTTAAATCATAAAGTTTTAGACTTTGGGGTTAACTTTAGTCTTTCTTTTCCATTGATTACCATATCCAGTGAATTGCTAAGTTTTTATAATTTTACATCTAACATATATTTTGCATCTGTTTGATTCCACTGCAGCTGACTCTTACCTAGATTCCCAGTTTATCTATTAGCAGTCTTGACACCTCCCATATAACAGTAATTACTCCTTTCTCTGCTCAAATATTTTTTAATTGTCTGCCACTGGATGCAATCTCTCTGCTTACTGCTCTCTTAAAATACATCTATGAGTATCAAAACTTACTCATATCTTAAGGCCTAGCTTAATTTTATGACATATTCTATGTGAATCCTTTCTTGAGATATAAACTTTATAAAATTCTTTCAAGATAAAGAAGTACTGTGTTTATTTCATCTTAGCACCTAGCACAATGCCTTAGCTATATTAGACATTCTGTAAATATTTTTGAGCTCTGAAAAATGAGAGGTGGGGGAAGGAAGGATGGGTTTTCTTTATAAAATTGTTGATGTAACTGTTTGATGTATGTTACTTAAATAGAATTTATAGACCACCTTTAAATTACATCATTATTCTTTGATAATATTCAATTCAAACACTCTACACTTAAGTCAACACTAATCTCAGTTCATCCTATTATAGATGGATTACTTTGCTAATAACAATTTTTGTATCTTTAAATGTAATATACTTCCATAACTTTCGCTCTTTCAAAAGTAAGGTTCAGTTAAAACTCACCTGAGTTATTACATTCATCTGTTAAAAAAATTCATTTCTTAGGATTTTTTGTTATTATACAGACATTATATTGATGATTTTTAGACACTAAATGCCCTATTAATCCTTTGTTGCCTTATAATTTTTATAATCTCACTTTTTTCTATTACATTGAATGTGGTTGAGTATGCATGATATTATGTATAATGTGAAATATGCTGAAGTGCATATAATAAAAACATAAAATGGTAGTAAATGGGTTTTGTGTGTGTGTTTATAAGTTGTGTGTGATAAAAATTTTGTGGGTCGAATCTTGTAGGTTAGCTTATCAAATATAATACTCTATTCTTTGACCATATCAGAAGTTAGAGCCTTCCTAACTGTATTTCTTTTCATATCATCGTGAACATTTATGGAAATTGGTAACTTTGACTCAAGTTCCATTTATTTCTTTGTAAAGCCATTGCCATCAATAAATTTTCATTCTCTGATTTTGAAGGAAGAAAAACTATCATTTAAGATATTTAGGCAAGTTACATAAAAGCCCTTAAGGATGTTTTCACTTTGTACTCAATTAAGAGATTCAAAAAATGTTATTTTTAGAAAGAAGTTCATAAAATGATTCCATACTCATTTTTGTGAAACCAATGACTATCTTGCATTCAGTGCTTTATTAGTTATTAATTAACTAATTGGTTTTCAAATTTATATGAACAAGAGCTATTACTGTGTTCATCCAAAAGCAGCTGAACTCCTAAGTATAATACTTTCTTGTAAGAAATAGAAAATATTAGACATTATTTAATTAGTAGAAGCTTTTGTTTCTTTCCTCTATTTTATGTAACCATTGTTGTGCTAAAGACTTGGTCTTATTTAAAAGTTTTATTTCTTTTGAAAGATCTTCACAGATGTTTCATGTGATATTTTTAAAGTATAACTTTTAGATGATAGATCCTAGTTTTGACAATAATTTGTTTTTTCAAGGTAGTAAAATGTATTCCACTGAGACCTTCAACCCAGTTAAGTAGGTATGCCCTTTATCTGATTTCTGAAGATTTGTAAATTGTGCTAAATTCTTGTTTATTTTAACATAAAATAAATGTACTTACGATAAAGCTATATTTAAGGAATTTCAAATCCTTGGTACTATTCACTTGCAAATAGCACACAGAATGTTCTTCAGTTTAGAAACTGAACTGTGAACTGCTAGTTCTGAGATTCACAACATTAACTTGGAACTCTTAAGATATATCAGATGTATAATATATACAAATAAGTTTTTTTCAACATAGCAAGTAATCTTTTTATGCGATTAATCTAGTTTGTTTGGATTAGAATGAAAATTAAATCAGAAAATTTGAGGTTGTTATTGATTGATTAAATAATGTTAGTCCAGATTTTAACATCATTTAGTATCAAATATCTGCTATAAAAGATGACATGTTGACAGTCCTTAAATGACAGTTGTTCATTTGCAGAGACCATTCAGGTTGAAGATTATCTTTATTAGTGAGTATTAGGGAACTCATGGGGGATGAAAAGAAGTATGATTTTAATTTAACAATATGACCTTACTTTGATAGTTTCTTGGATAACTGAAAGCATCTTTGTTCCCCAAGTCTGTCTTACGAGTGTTGAATTTATTTCATTTTATGAATGCTATTTACAAACTAGCATTCTTCTAAGCCTAATGGAGTAATTTTATGCTATAAATGATTACTTAAGCCTAATTTAGAAAATTTCATAAACTTCTGCCTTGGAAGACTGTTTAGGACTAAAGAAAGAGTAGAGTATATTCATGTATTGTTAACATAGCTTGTCTTCAGAATTAGATTTCTTAGAATGTAATTTGTTTTCTAAAAAATGATAACTTGGCATTTATGAAAAAAATGTGATCATTATTATAAATATTGTAAATTATTCTTATAATATTGTAAATATTATCTTCTATCATATTTTATTAAATAATGTTAGTAAGTTACAGTATAAGTATTCTTTAATTAGACCAATTTGTTTTAGATGAATGTTTTAGTATTCAACAAATTTTCAAAGTAATTTTTAAAGTTTTACTAGATGTCTTATTTTTAAGATTTATTAATATTTTAAAATAAATAAAAATGAGATTTTTAGAAAGGCTAGTTCAACTTGAGACATTAAATCTTTAAATTATAAAATTATAATTTTATAAATTATGAAATGAAAAATTTAAACACCTATTTTAATTATTTGCAGTAGTGTCATTTTATTTATTAATATAGGTATTATAAAATCTTAAGTAACATAAGTAATATAGGAAATTTTGTAATTTAAAAATGCATTAGAGCAAAAATAAGAAAAAATTAGATACAACATATGCTTCAGAAATAGTTATTTTTAAAATGTGGTATTTTGTATATTTTTTCATACATTATTATGCATTTATATATGTGTATCTTACATATGCTTTTTAATAAATTGAGGTAGATCTTGGTAGAAATGAAATAAAACTGTGTTTGGTTTTATGCTTGGCTCATTCAAGTTATTTTCCTTAAATATACCATGATGTCTTATTTCTTTTTATATCTGCATATAAAATTGCTTGTTAGCTTATTTGAATAGGATTTAGTTTGAGATAGACTTTTCTTCAGCATGCCTGTAGTCATTGTTTTACTGAGTATGTCTACCCAGACACTCAGTTACCACTTTTAGGGATCAAAAGCTTTTCTACTACTACTTTTCTACTACTTAGCACAACTGGAGGAAAGGAGGATTCAACAGATACCCTTTTTTTCTTTGGACACTACCTCTTAGTCGAGCAATCCCCTTACACTGTTTGCTGCCGGAGAGTTTGAATGAGCCTGTTTGGGGTGGTTTTACTTTTTCTATTTCATTCATTGCGTTTTGTTCATTCAGCTCTTATTGACACTTACTGTGTACAGGACACACTTCAAAGCACTGGGGATGCAGCAGTAAAATACCTTATCATCACTGTCTTTATGGTTATAAAAAAATTGAAGAAATAATGAATAGAGTAATATTTTACAAAACCGTAATGTAGCACTACAGTACAAGGGGGTGCACATAATAGGAGGATCTCTTTAGTAAGAATTCATCTGCCTTTGTTTAGCATGCAAAATAATCACTGAAAAAATTGGGAATATGTATTTCGTACCTCATGTTTCCATATGGGTATATGAATTGTGTGTAAAGCTATGCCACCACCACTAAAATAGCTAGCTATTTAATAGAAATAAAATATGTTGAGTATTTTGGTTATGTCAACTGGTAAACTGCATGGTATAGTTACAGACTGTGTTGTAGACATTGAGATAGTAGTTGACGTTCATCTGATATTTGAAATTTTACATGTGAGTGATGCATCGTGTAATGCTGTTCATAAATACTGAGTAAATCATACTTTAATCTAGATTTTAAATGGTAATATACCTTCTAGAAAGGCTCTAGAAAGGTAATATACCTTCTGGCTCAGGAAAGTTTATGTTCTACAGCATGTTATTTTGAATATAAACAGTATAAGCCCTCACTAAATATTGAGCATCTATAGCATGCTGTTAAAGAGGTGAGGTTTACTAAACATGCTCAGAGATTTCCATGTTTTGGTTGTTGCTACTTCTCTGTTACCTGATTTTTTTTCCCAATGTAATTTGTAATGAACTCCTTTCTCTGCCAGTAAATGAGGGTTTTCATCCTAAATTTATTTATGTATTATCATGGTGAAAATTTATTTAACCAAGCTCCTATTGTTGAATCTTAAGTTTAACTTAATTTTTTACTGTTAGAAAAAAGAGCTTATGTGAACAAATCTGTATTTGTTTCTGTACTCTATTCCAGTTCATGTGAATTTTAAACATTTTTTTTTAGATATTAGATGCCTGGGACACAGTATTTTTCTTTAATATGTATGTATTTTTATTATTATTTATATCTTTTACATTTTGTATTCCCCTTGGGTAACCCACCACCAGTTCACCCGTGATCCATCTCTGTGGTCCCTCGTGTCCTTTTCACTCCATTTTGTGCCCTTATCCTCCTCCACACCCCCCACCCCCACTGAGTTTCTCTCTCCTATTTGGTTTCCCTATAGTTCTGTTATAAGTGAAACCATTCAATATTTTTCTTTCTGGCTTATTTTGCAGAGTATGAACCCCTCTAATTCCATCCATATTGCTGCATATTGCATGTGTTTATCTTCTTTAAATGCTGAATAGTATTCCATTGTGTATATGTACCACATCTTCTTGATCCAGTCATCTATTTTTAGACATCTGGGTTGCTTCCACACCTTTGCTATTGTAAACAGTGCCGCAATGAACATTTGGCTGCATGTATCCTTTTGGATTAGTGTTTTGGTATCCTTTGGGTAAGATTCCCAAAAGTGGGATTGCTGGGTCGTATGGAAGCTCCATTTTTAGCAGTTTGAGGAATTGCCATGCAGCTTTTCATAGTGGTTGGAACAGTTCACATTCCCACCAGCAGTGTAGAAGAGTTCCTTTTTCTCCACATCCTTTCCAGCATTTGTTGTTGCTTATATTTTTACTGTGTGCCATCCTCACAGGTGTGAGGTGGTATCTCATAGTGGTTTTGATTTGCATTTCCTTGAATATAAGTGATGTTGAACATTTTTTCATGTACTTGTTGGTCATCTGCTTTTCTTCTTTGGAAAAGTACCTTTTTAGCTCTTCTGCCCATTTTTTGACTGGATTATTGGCTTTGTTTTTGTTGAGTTGTGTGAGTTGCTTGTAAATTTTTTGTTATCAGTCCTTTATTGGTTGTATTGAGTGCAAAGATCTTTTCCCAGTTGGTAGGGTGTCTGTTAGTTTTGTTTAATGTCTCTTTTGATGTACAGAAGCTTTTTATTTTGATGTAATCCCACCTGTTTATCTTGTCCTTTACTTCCTTCACTTTTGGGGATTGGGACACAGTATTTTCGATGGTTGTTGCTAAATTGCCCTTTGAAAGAATATGCCATCCTAAAATTCCAGTAGGATTATATTACAGTATCTGATTCTACATATCCATATGAAACCTTTATCATTATGTGCCAATCAAAGCTATATAATGGCATTTGATTGTTTTTTGATTTGCTTTTTTGAATGCAATGAATTTGAATTTGATTATTAAATAAGCCTTTTCTCATTCCTTCTCTTCCTTTAACTTCCCTATCTTTGGTGTGGTCATACCATGATACATGTGCATAGGTGTGAGTGTGCAGGTAGAGGACTGTGTGTGTGTGTGTGTGTGTGCATGAGCCTATGTGTGCACGTGCAGTCATGCACAAGAGAATGGTAAAATGGTAGTTAAGGATTTTGAAGCATGGTAAAATGGACATAAGTTTAGGATTTCGAGCAATTTCATATATTAAGAAGTAAGTAGTAGATATTAACCTAGCTTTTATCACATATGTTGCAGATTCCCCCAGTTTGATCTTGGCTGTCATTGTTTTGAATCTACGGAAGTAATAAATTATGTGTTAGTTACACTCTGCTTTGGAGAGCCCACATGGAAACAGGACTCTTATACTTGGTTAATAGACGACTAAAGGAAACTGACTAAGAAGACATGACTAGAAATATTTATGATTTATAATCCTTGATTGGCCAATATTTGGGGGGGAAACAGCTAGAAAGGACATTGCTTAACATAGCAGTTTATTTATATAGAAAGGCTAAATGATTTATCTTTTTATTCAAAGCATTATTGTCAGAATATTAGCACAAAATGTGAATAAGTGCTACTATATATATCATTGTCAATTCAGGTGAGATGGAAAGTTATAGTTGTCAGAACTATTTAATTTAGAAAATGTCATTGTCTATTTTTGAAACTTACTGGACAGTAAATTTAAATTCTTAATTCTCCAGTTTTTACAATGTAGATGAATATATAGTTGCTTTTTTAATTTCTAGAAGCATTATTATTCAAATCAGTAATGTATATAACCTGTGATAAAATTTGCATTTTCCTGTTAGAGTCGTATTCTAAATACCTGTCTTCTCTTGAAAATATGGTTTAAGTAAGTTAAAAAAATTTAATACTACATAATTACTTTTAATACTTAAATATAGTGAAAAGTAGTGGAAAATAGATTTAATTTTTTAACTTTACTGTGGCTTTAAAACCTGCAACGATTACTTGCAAATGAACAGCTGCATCTTTAGCATCACAGGCTTAAATTAAAGTGCCAAAGTCCCATAGGTTTTACATTCCGTGGCATGTTAGCAAGAATCTTACATATATAGAAAGGCTCATGTTCTAAGATGAAACAGTTCATATAATATTTATGATTAATAAGATAAATAACATTCAGTCCAACAGCAGGATCTATAAGAGAAATACAAAGTAATGAAAGAAAAAAGAAGGAAGGTAGTTTCTGTTAAGGTTGAACAGTAGTAAAAATAAACTCTTTTCCTCATGTTAGAATTGAAGATACTGAGTTTAGTTAATTCTATTTGTTTGAACTGATAATACAACTTTTAAAATTTTTAATTTTTTTGTCTTTATCTGAGATATTTTCACAAAATCCTCAAAGCTATTGCTCATAATATTTGGTGATATAAACTTCTAAGTTACGTGAATTTTTTCCTTATCTTTGTTTTCATAGGTGAGAAACATGGAAAAAAGCATGATTGAATACTTTGTGTAAACTTGATTCTTTACCAATAATATCTAAATCTTTTTCTTAATAAAATAATAATTAAAAAATAACTTCTTAGCTGTATTAATAAGAAGCTACAAACATCTGGCTGTTCTTTCTTTATATTTAAAAATTAATGTCAAAATTCTGATGAATCTGTTGATTCCTTTAATTAAGCATACTTCTAGTCGATTTTCTCTTGAAAAAGACAATTGTAGTACTTGGCATACATCAACTATTAATATTGTATGTTGCATACATGCATGTATTTGCATATAAGATTTGCGTATTTGTTCATGTGCAGTTAAATCCACATCTTGCCCATCTCCCCTAGTAATTGTACTTTTATGTGGCCTCTATTTTCTTTGCTCCCAGATATACTAACAAAATGAAAATACTGTTTTAACAATCTCAAGACAGTGGTAGTGGGAATTCATGTCCAACATTTTAAGTAATATTATATCTTCCTTTTTTAACATTTTGCTATAGTCTACAAATAATAGTGAACTGTTACCTTTTCAAAATTATTTATGAATTTCATTTATGACATTTTAGTTTTGGAGAGTATGTTCTATAGAATACTGCTTGTTTGGACAGGATGTTAATAGCTATTATATACAAAAAGTTGCCTTGGGTAAATTTATTAATAAACATTTCAATTGGGTGCTTTCTTGTAGAACTTAATATTCTTAATATGCTAATATGCATTGTGAATCATTCAGAGGGGAAGACATTAAATATAGTTAATTTTCTCAAAAGTCTTTGACTAGAGATTCTTATTTTTCATGAAACGTAGGGCACTTATGTAAAACATACTTAGAAAAGTGCTAGACTAGCATTTGGGGCCTTTAATACTTAAAAAAAAAATATTTAACTTAAAACAGTGATATATAACACATTATGTTTTTCCCTTTAAAAGATAATTCCAAGTCCAAATTTTCTTAAAGTGGCAACTACAAAACTAACCAATATTTTTATATTATTTAATTCATGATAAATGCTTTGCATGATCTGAATTCTTACTGTTTTTCAATCTTTCTCTCTTTGCATATTCCCCTTGAACTTTTTCCCCAAACTCACCAAACTGCTTACATGGGAGATTATGCTTCTCACTGACCTTTTCTTTCCAAACTTCCTTACCTGTACGCATATAGTTCTCTCTTCCTAGAATGTTCCCTTTTTACTCCATGTCTGCTGATAGGCTTCATATGTTTTACAATTCAGATTAAGTATGACCCATTTGGTTAGTTTCACACAGCTAATACCTATCCTCTATCTACTATATGTTCAGTCAGTTATTAAATTACAATATTTTTTTAAGTATTAGACACACACGTGGCAGAAAGCTGTTGGTGTAAGGATGAATGATATAAATATAAACAGTTTACATGTTGTGGATTGGACAGGCTAGTGAATACACAGTTATAATCATGATAGTTGTTATTTGCTGAAGAGCACTGCTCTGTGTACACATAGGAAGAGCGCTTCACTTAGACTATGGACACCAGGTTCCACTCTTTGGAAAACTCAACTGGCTAGAGTTGCAAGATAAATAGAAATTGGTGAGTGAAAAGTATGAATACAAGAACATCATTTAAGAAGAGTTAAAAACAGAGGTGATCTACTTGAAAGTAGATGGAATTAATAGGAAAATAGTCCAGGCACTGATAAATATGTGGCATATGGGCGTGATGGTATAGCCTTGTCATAGTACTGTAGCATTACCAAATACTATGACTTTTAAGGACTTTAGGTCTCAACTTTGAGCACATACTGAATTTGTTCTTCCATATGATACAATGGAAAGAAAGCCCTGTCAGAATGTCTATAAAAAGGGAAATTTTCAACAAGCTTTGAGCACATTGTGTAAGGCTTTAGCTAACATGATATCTCGGGGAAACAAGAGTGCCCCAAGTCCATGTATATTTTCTCTAGAGTAAGGGTAGTCACTGCCCTTACAGTTCTTTTTACAGACTACACACTACTATTACCTGTGGAGTTTCCATGTCACTTTATTTTTTTCCTTTTTTGAGTTACATATAGAGAATAGTAGCCTATAGCTTAACAGTTTCCTATCAATAGGAATTGTTGTCATGAATTATTAGAAATTAGATTGAGAAGGAAGTCCAGGTTACTATACCTTACACACACACTTTAATGTCTGGTTTTAGGTTGTTGGGCTCTAATTTTGAATATGCTCAAGTGTAGGACCACAGGAGGCATATTTCTAAAATGTTTATTTCTGTAAATCAGTTCACAGAAATTTTTCTTTAATATTCCTAGGGTGAACCCTTCAAGGCTTTAAAAAAAAAAGAAAAAAAGAAGTGTGATGTTTTTGTATTCAGATAAGTTCACTCAGTGTCATATTTGTGTTGTGTTCATTTATGTTTCTGTAATATTTCAGGTTGTTAATATTCTGTGTTTGCTTATAAAAAAAGCACATGTCTACAATCTTGACTTACCAATAGGAAAAACTGGCAATAGTTTTCCACTAGAGAAAATTTTTTTGCTATTCGGTAATAAAGTGAAATTTATTCTCAAAATATTTTGTTTGATTATAGAAGTTTATAAAACAATATTTCCTTTAGGCCTATTAGAAACTCATTGAGTGAACTAATAATGTATTTCTATGGCCCTTTAAAAATATCCCATATTAATACTTTTTTTTAATCTATTAAATAGAGGCGTGAACTCTTATTTAAAGTCACATATTTTAGAATATTTGCATTGAAGTGGTCATGATCAATATATTAAAACTTTGGTTCAATTCAGAATAACCTCTAGCAGAATTTGTTAAATAATTTTACTGGTGGAGACATTTATTAGTTTTCATAGCAGTATGTAGTTAAAGGTGTTCTAATAGATGCCAAGCCTAAAATGGCACACTTTGATATGCAGCAACATTGTAAAAAAAAAAAAAATCCCTTCAGTTTATGGTCAGGATTTGATATTTTTTTCATTACAATGATTAAGTTTAATTGGGAAGTTTCAATTATATACCTTTCTTTGCCAGTGTAAGCAATTGGTTTATTTGGATCTTTTGCACTGTGAAAACCCTTTATAAAATTATCCTATTGAAGTGAGGGCACCTTAGAAAAAATAATCATAAATGAATAAGAGGGCATTGAACCAAATTCCCAGCCCTAGATATTTCTAAAAGAATAGAACATAAATGGTCTTTTGAAATAGAACTGTATGGTTGATACATTCATTAGTGGATTTCAGTAGGTTACATTATGTAATAATGATCCCTAGTAAATAAAAGTTAATCTAATAATTGTCTTTCTTTTACCTGGTGGCATTGACATTTCATCTGGATGTATTAAACAGATGTATATGTTTTCCTTTTTCTTTTGACATTTACGATAGGTTTTCTTTTTTTTTTTTACATTTGAAAATGACATGTTTATTAGGAACAGGAGAAAGAAAAAGAGAGGCACTTGCATAGTCAGAGGTGGGCAGTCTGCTACCACTGCTGCTTTACAAAGGGAAAAGTTTTGTGAATAGAAATGCTTGCATAGTCAGATGGGCAGGAAAGCTGCTACATTAGGTTTAAGTAACCGATCTAAATTAATAAAACTTTATTGCAATGCAGTTTTTTCAAAACCATAGTTTTGATTCACTGTTGAGTAATTCTTTAATGAAAGTTTGTTAAATGCTGAATTAGTAATACAGCTTTGAACAAAACAAAGTGTCTGCCCTCTTGGGCCTTTTGGACTAAGGGGGAGAGACAGAAAATGAAGTTAAATTACAACAAACAAGAATTTCAGAAAATGATGTAAGAGTTACAGAGAAAGTAAAGAAGTATAAAGTGATAGTGATTTGGAGAAGGCTATCATGATTGTCAAGAATACCTTTTCTGACTCAGTATCTTTGAGTCAACATCTTTATGAGTAAAGATCCATTATTGGAAAAGCCAGGAGAAGAGTGCTCTTTAAGACCAATAGGGAAAAAAAGGCTTCAATGAGAATAAGTGTGGCATGTTCCAGGAATTAAAAATGATCCCACTCCCTGGAGTGAAAAAAAAAAAGAGGGAGAGTAATATGAGATGAGGACTTAGAACTAAGGAGAGGCCAAAACATTATGGGTTGAAAACTAGAGTAAAGAGTTTGGATTTAACACTGAGAATTTATTAATTTAAAAAAGGTAAATGATGTTTGATTGCTTATTTAAAAAATTGCTTTGATCAAGGAGTAGATTGTTGAGGTGCAAGAAGTGGAACAAGCTAACAGTAGTAACCTATCATTTGAGAGAAAAAAAACTACAGCAGTTGAGAGGGTCACATCAATACAAAGAACTGAGGAAATTCAAATTTTTTAATGGGATAAAACTAAAAGGCAGATTCTTTTTCTTTTTTTTAAATTTAATTTTATTTATTTATTTTAAATATATTTTTTATTATTATTTATATCTTTCACATTTTGTATTCCCCTTGGGTAACCCACCACCTATTTACCCGTGATCCTTCTCCATGGTCCCTTGTGTCCTTTTCACTCCATTTTGTGCCCTAATCCTCCCCCTTCCCGCACCCTCCTAGGTGTCTCTCTCCTATTTGATTTCCCTATAGTCCTGTTATAAGTGAAACCATTTGATATTTTTCTCTTTCTTTCTGGCTTATTTTGATCCCCTCTAATTCCATCCATGTTGCTGCTAATTGCATGTGTTTATCTTCTTTGAATGCTGAATAGTATTCCATTGTGTATATGTACCACATCTTCTTGATCCAGTCATCTATTTTTAGACATCTGGGTTGCTTCCATACCTTTGCTATTGTAAACAGTGCCGCAATGAACATACGGGTGCATGTATCCTTTTGGATTAGTGTTTTTGTGTCCTTTGGGTAGATTCCCAAAAGTGGTATTGCTGGGTCATATGGAAGCTCCATTTTTGGCAGTTTGAGGAACCTTCATACAGCTTTTCATAGTGGTTGGAACAGTTTACATTCCCACCAGCAGTGTAGAAGAGTTCCTTTTTCTCCACATCCTTTCCAGCATTTGTTGTTGCCTGTATTTTTACTGTGTGCCATCCTCACAGGTGTGAGGTGGTATCTCATAGTGGTTTTGATTTGCATTTCCTTGATTATAAGTGATGTTGAACATTTTTTCATGTACTTGTTGGTCATTTGCTTTTCTTCTTTGGAAAAGTACCTTTTTAGCTCTTCTGCCCATTTTTTGACTGGGTTATTGGCTTTGTTTTTGTTGAGTTGTGTGAGTTCCTTGCAAATTTTTGTTACCAGCCCTTTATTGGTTGTACTGTGTGCAAAGATCTTTTCCCAGTTGGTAGGGTGTCTGTTTGTTTTGGTTTATGTCTCTTTTGCTGTACAGAAGCTTTTTATTTTGATGTAATCCCACCTGTTTATCTTGTTATTTACTTCCTTTGCTTTGGGAGATGTGTCTTTAAAGATTTTGCTGAGATGTATGTTGTGTAGAGTTTTGCCTATATTTTCTTCTATAAATTTTATGGTTTCAGGTCTTACGTCCAAGTCTTTTATCCATTTTGAGTTGGTTTTTGTGCAGGATGTGAGGTAATAGTCTAGCTTCATTTTTTTGCATGTGGCTGTCCAATTTTCCCAGCCCCATTTATTGAATAGACTGTCCTTGTTCCACTGCATTTTCTTTGCTCCTTCGTCAAAGATTAGTTGTTCATAGATAGGGGGCTTTAATTCTGGGTATTCTATTCCGTTCCTTTGGTCTTTGTGTCTGTTTTTGTTCCAGTACCATGCTGTTTTCGTTATTATGGCTTCGTAGTATAGTTTGAAACCAGGGAGTGAAATTCCTCCATTTTCTTTCTTTTTAGTCAGGAGGGCTTTAGATATGTGGGGTTTTTTGTGGTTCCATCAGTATGAATTTCATCAGTATTTGGTCTGTTTCTTTGAAGAATGTCATTGAGATTTTTATTGGAATAGCATTGAATCTGTAAATTGCTTTTGGTAGGATTGCCATTTTGATAATATTAATCCTTCCAATCCATGAGCAGGGGATGTCTTTCCATTTTCTTGTGTCTCCTTGTATTTCTTTCAACAGTGTTTTATAGTTTTCTTTGTATAAACGGCAGATTCTTAAAACAAGTTTTAGTTGGGAAGCATCTGTTGAAAATGAGGTAACAATGAAGAGGTTTAAAAGGACAGAGGGGCCTCCCTGTTGGCGCAGCGGTTGAGCACTGAGCTGTGGAGCTGTCGGCAGCGCGGGAAGCGAGTTCGACGCCCGGCCGGGGAGAATCCCACATGGTGCGGCAGACCTCTCCTGCCTCGCCCGCTGCTCCCCTCAGCAATGTATTTCTGATCTGCCTGTTCTGCTCCCCACTCTGTCTCTGATGAACCCTCTTGCCGCCCCATGCCTCTCACTTGTACCCCAGCTTGTAGGTGTAAATAAATAAATCTTAAAAAAAAAAGGATAGATTAGGGTAGGGAATTCTATCAGTTATGGGACTATAAGCATAATAATCTGATGATGATGACTGGACAGATTTCTGCTATTAACTTAGATACCAGCATATCGGAATATGTATGTGAGAATATGAGCCCCTCATGGGCCATTTAAGTTATGTAGTAGTTCAGCATATTTTAAAGGTGTAATACTATTGACCTTTTCTGTTACTTAAAATGATGTGGTTGGCTTTAATGGGGGAGAACCAGGGATAGTGAGATACTGTGGTATAGAGATAGTCACTAGTTAGGGAAACATTTGACATGTATGAGCTAACTGAAGGATACTCAAGGACTTATTCACATGGGCAGGTTGATAAGTAAGGAGGCCAGAAACTGCATAGAGAATGAACAGGACACCAAAGACCTAGAGATCCCTCCTGGAGGAAAGGAAGCCAGTGAGTGACAGCCAGTTGTCTGTCTTCACATTCATCAGAGGCCAGTAGGTGAGCAAGAGTCCAGAAATCTGTCTTCAAGTGAAATAGAAGTGAAGAAGGAGTATTGAGAGGGTCAGGCGGTTTAGCTCATGGAGAGTTATGTATTCCTATCATAGTGTGTGAATATATGACAGGGAATCACTTTCTGTTGCATGCAGGTTAATATTTAGCCTGGAATTCCTCCAGTTGCATGCTGTATTCATAGCATTTTAATAGTTGAGAATAACAGAGACAAAGACAGGAGAAAATTTTAAATGAAATGAGAATTAGAATTGCAGAAAAATATTTAAGAATAGTTTTTCCATTTTCTAAAGCATGTATTTTTTTAAGCTAAGAGTTAAATGAGTAAGTCAATTACTTATCTAAACAGTGGTTACCTGTTTTGAGATGAGGCTGAACCAGTGTTAAATGTATAATCTATTTTCATGTCTCATCTTTATCCCCTGTAACTAATATCTTCTGTTATTCCTTAATATAAAAATTTTAAACTCAATGTTGAAAAAAAAAATGAAGTGACATGATGCCCAACTGACTGTTTTCAACAGAGATTACAAAAGTACTTCTTAGCAAGTGAGTTTAAGAACTGTGTTGATAGCATATGAGCCTCACTTTCAGCCCCAGAGTCACATTTTTCTCTAAATTCAGTGTACATACTAAAGTTGTTACTTAATAAGATATTTTGCTACTTGTTTTAGTATCATAGGAAAATTATAGTGCACAGGGAGGGTGTATATTAGTATGATGTATTAATGATAGGTTTATATTTCTTTCTTGATAAAATATTGCCCTTTTTATTCCCCGACATGATAAAGGCATACATCGAACCCATAGCTAACATCACACTAAGTAGTGACACAGTGAAAGCTTCACCCATAAGATCAAGAACTAGACAAGGAATTCTGTTTTCACTATTGCTATTTTCACTGTACTGGTAGTTCTCAGATTAAATGAGCAGTCAAAAATGTTGCAAATGTACTCAAATTGGAAGCGAAGAAATAAAACTACCTCTGTCTGCACATGATGTGATTTCATATATAGGAAATCCCAAAGGATCTACAAGAAAACTACTTAAGCTAATATTTAAGCAAAGTTGTAGAACAAAAATTAAATGCACAAAAATTATGTTTACATACATCAGCAATGAACAATCCCATAAGGAGCTTAAGAAAACATTTCATTTACAATAGCGTGTGGCATAATTAAATACCTGGGAGTCAATTTAACCAAGGAGATGAAGGAATAAAGATTTAAATAAGTGGGAAAGGGTCCCCTGCTCTTGGGTAGGAAGACAATATTATTATGATGCTATTACTATCCAAAAACAATCTATAAATTAAATTCCTACTAAAATTACAGTAGCCTAATTTGCAAAAACAGAAAATGAAATCTTCAGATTTATATGGAATTACAAGGGTCTCTGAATAACCAAAACAATCTTGAAAAAGAACAAAGCTGCTGACTCATAACTCCTTAGTTAAAAAATTGCTGCAAAGCTGCAATAATCAAAGTAGTGTACAACAGACATAT
This sequence comes from Scalopus aquaticus, assembly GCA_004024925.1. NCBI lineage: Eukaryota > Metazoa > Chordata > Mammalia > Eulipotyphla > Talpidae > Scalopus > Scalopus aquaticus. The sequence goes on along the minus strand of PVIJ01003965.1, from coordinate 33,768 downwards.
AGTGATACAGATCAATGGAATATAAGAATCACGAAACAGACCCATCTATCTGAAATACTTGCAAGTCATGTATATGAAAAAGCTTTAAATCTAGAGTATATAAACTAAAACTCAGCATCAAATATAAACTAATTTAAAAAACGAGCAAAGGCCGTGTCTCAACAGAAAATACGTAGTCGCCAGTAAACAGTGAAAAAATGCCTGGACCTCCATGGTGGTGTGGGAGTTAAGTCTCAGTAGTGTATTTCAGTTGATCCACCTATTCTGCTCCCTACACAGTCTCTGGTGAATCCTCTCACTGCCCAACTTGGCCTACGTCCCAGTTCTTGTATGCATAAATGAATAAAAGTAAATATTAAAATAAAAAGATGCCCAATATCATTACTTGTTAGGGAAATTCCAATCAAGTCTTCAATCAAATATCCCCTAACACCCATCACGATGACTATTTTAAATATGTAGGTATAGATAGAGATATAATATATATAAATATATGTATGAGGCATATTAGTGAGGAGGTAAAGAAATTGGATGACAAATATAAGATGGTGAAGCTGCTATGGAAAACAGCTCACCTGTATTTCCAAAGGTATACTATAGAAACAGTTTTACTCCTGAGTATCTACCCCCAAAGAATTGAAAACAGGGATGTAAGTAGATACTTTGACACATTACAGCATTATTCATAATAGCCAAAAGGTGGAAATGACCTAAGTGTCCATCACCAGATGAATAAACAAAATGTATATACACAATGGAAAATTATTCATCCATAGAAAGAAATGACATTCTGATATTTGTCCCAATATGAATGAACAAAATATGCTGATTTGTAATAAGCCTGATACAAAAGGACAAATGTTATATGCTTGCACTTTAATAAAATTATCTAGAATAGGCAAATTCATAGAAACACATACTAAATTTGAGGTTACTAAGAACTGCCAGGAAGAGGTATAGGTATTCATTTTTTTATAGCCTACAGATTTTCTGTTTTGAGTTATCAAATATTTTGGAAATAATTATATGTTTGCACAACCTTGTGAACATAATACCACTGAATTGTACTATTAACAAGGTTTAAATGCAAATTCTATGCTATATATAGTTGCAACAGTTTTAAAATTTTGCTAATTACATTATTTCAACACACAAAAGTACCAAAATTAATCCCTTTTTAATATTTTAAAACAATTGTTAAGTAAAATGTTTCATATATTTTTGACATTTTTACCATTTTCCCATTTATCTTTTGCCATATTCATTCTTCCAGTAATTTAATGGGTCACAATTCTTCATGCTTCTTGTAGATTTATTTAATATAGTACATGTGATGAGCACTTTGACAGTTATCATTCCCTGACTTGAATAATTCACTCTGTCTTAAAATCTGTGCAAATGTGGGTTTTGTGTTCATATTGGATTTTTGGGTTCATGATAAAGGAGGAGTTATTTTCTAATTAACTCTGTTTTCTGTGAAAACATGGAATAAAGTTACTATCTAAACTGGGCTAGTGCATCAGTCTATATTGGATCTCAAAGGTGATAGCTGTATTACGTTAAGAAATGGGGCTATCATCAGAGATGTTCATATTGCTCTCAGCTCATAGCAATAGCACTCCTCACATTTTTTGCTACACTGTATATTGAGTGGTATGTTTCTCTCCTTGCCTTAGAATATTTCTGTTAGCTATGCATCCACCATTGATCACACTTCTTAGTTTCTAAACTTACTTTGATATTATGGTTGTTGTGAGCTGTTTTATTCTAAGCGTGGTTCATGATATTCTGCAAGTCATATTCTATTAGTACATAAGGAATAGCTAGAAAAATTCCAAGTGCCATGTTTCTTACTACAACAATTTGAGAATACAAATCATCTTAAAAATAGTGACAATGATTGGGAATAGAGGCAAAGTCAAGAAATCTATTTTTATGTACATACAAAAATATAATTAAATTTTAATAAAAATCAGTCATAGCAACTTTGTTTCTATATAATCTGTGGAGGAAGTTGAACGGTAATTATAGTGACTAAAGTAGGATTACTGAAATCCTGAATTAGCATAAACTTATAAGGATGAATGAATTAGGATAATTCATTGTAACTGTAGGACCAATTGCATAACTCAGAATTTAGAAAATGGAAATGCAATTCAAGTATATTAGAAGGATTGCAATTGTTACTTAGAGTTACTAGATATGTCTGCTTTCAGACTCAGGGTTTTTCATAAGTCACTCTTTTACTTTATGGTAATGACTTTAAGTAAATGAGCATGTTATTAATTAAATTAAAGCTGGACATAATGCTCTTGTTGCCACTCATCCTATCATCTCTTGAGTTCTCTGAAGAAAATGAGCACTTTCTGATTTTTTCTAAAAGGAATTATTTTATCCTTTCTCTTGATTTAGTATATTTTAATGATAAAGAATGTTCTATAAACAGAATCAGGCTTTCACTGTACTTGCTTGGGAATAAAGTATGTTAAATGTTCCTTTGCAAAATTTAAAAAATATTTTATATATATTTTACATCATTGTTCCTTTTGTACAATGCATGATTTCTCCTTTCAGGTGTAATCCCTTTGCAAATTTTTACAATTTTGTAGAGACATGATAGTGTATACAGTTAATCACCTGGAGAAGAAAAGCAATTATTACTTTGTGTCATAGTTGTTGATTCCCACAATTTCTTTTTTTGAAAAAAACAAAAAACACATCTTGAAATAGTATAGTTTCCCCTTAGTAATTGTAGTGTAGGATGAAGCATTTTTTAAATGTGCATAACTCGAAAATGGTATATAAGCTACAATTACATATTAAATGTACTTTAATGGCAGTTTTCCTAAGTGCTTTTGTTGATCTGAAAACTTCTAAAAAATTTGCTAATAGTCCATACAGTTATTAACCATCACCTGTGGTGGTCTGTTCTCTGCAAGAACAGTTAGTCATTTATTTTACTTTATGTCAGATTTGGAAAAAATCTGTGAAGTGACATTAAGGGCTTGACTCATTGAATTTTACAAAATTATCCGACTTGGGTGAAAATTACATCATCAAACTAAAATATATGATTTTTTAAAATGGTTATATTGGTAGCTGACCTAACATTAAATTTTCAGAAGGTATGTGTTATAATGGAAATAATATGGTATTTGAAAAAACTTTTTTCTCTTTGCATTTGCTAATTATATGTCCTGGCATAATTGCTTTCACTTCCTTACTTTTGAGTTGGAGATAATATGTGAAATGTGAGTGTGAAATGACATCAGTATATAATACATAATAAATAATGCTAACATTTAATACATTAAATATATGTATTATAACATATAAAAATCTTAAAATAGTAAGTTTCAGGAATTATATAATTTCTATTTACAGTGGTCATCTTAGAATATTTGAAATATATTTTGTAGAATTACTTAAAATTTTAAGTTCGCTCCTCCTTATGATCATAGGGTAATGGAAAGAAACTAAGTCAAAGGAAAATATGTATGGTTGTGAACTTCAAGGGAGATTTTTGTACTACTAGATTTTTTGAAATAGGTAAAGTTTAATAGTTCACCCCCTTCTGCATGTAGTACTGTATCCCTTAAATATCCTTAAATGAGCATTTTGCTGGTGTGATTACCCTAAATACCCTAAATGGGACTTTTGCTGATGTAATGACAGCAATAAATGTGGGAATCCAAGAAATGCTCTTAAATCATCCATTTATAAAGGCATTGTTAAGAATGGATGTTTCTCATCTATAGGTTTTGTAGAGGATACATATTAAAGAAATGGTAACATTATCCATTTAAAGAAAATATATTAAAAGGATGTATTTCAACAGTAGTCTGTTTCAACACTTAATCTGTCAGATTATCATTGCTATTGTTATTATTCTCATCTTTTAAAATAAATTGTATTTTATCCTCTAAACTAAAATTTATAATGCATGTTATTACTAATGATTGATACACTTTATACTTTAATATTTGTAGTTAAATAAAGGAAAACTAGTGAGTTAATATATATGCTTTTATTTATTTTTATTGAGGTACCATTGGTTTGCAACACTGTATGTGAATCAGAGTTTTAAGTTTATACCTCTTCAAATGTTAACCAGTCACACCCACTATCAAGATTCTGAAAGCCCTCCAACACAGTCCGTTAGCACCCCTTATGTATTTGCTCTTCACGTTCCCCCTCCCTCTGGTATTCTCAATTTTACAGTCAAAGTCTAGGGTTTGTTTTTGATTTGGTTTTGTCTGACTCTTTCTTTTGATTCTCTGTATTAGACATATAAGGAAAACCATCCAGTATTTATCTTTCTCCTTCCAGTTTATTTTGCTTAGCAACACCCCCCATCCCCAATTTCATCTATGTTGTTCCAAATGGAAGGCATTTGTCTTTATATCGATATATACCACATTTTAATCCACCACTGCTGTTGTTGGGTAATAATTTGGCTATTATAAATAATGCTGTAATCAACATAGGAGTACATATGTCCCTTCAAATTAGTGTTTTTGCATTCTTTGGGTACTAGGAATGGAATTGCTGGGTCATATGGAAATACATTTTTAATGGTTTGAGAAACCTCCATACTCTTTTCCATAGGGGCTAGATTAGTCTACATTCCCACCAACAGTATATACAGGTTCCTTTTTTTCTACATACTTTCAGTATTGTTGTTTCTGGTCTTTTTTTATCTGAACCCATTCTCACAAGTGTGAGATGGCTTCTCATTATGGTTTTGGTTTGTATACATGATTTGCATTCCCTACAATAAGTGATGATGACCTGTTGACCATTGGTATATCTTCTCTGGAGAAGTCTCTAGTTAGTTCTTCTGCCTACTTTTGATTGGATTTGATTGAATTTTTTTATTTTTGTTGAGTTGGTATGAGTTCTTTGTAGATCTGAGATATTGGACACTTGTCAGATGTATGATGTACAAATACTTTCTTTCCCCCATTCAGTAGGGTGATTTTTGTTTTGATGGTAGTTTCTTTTGTTGTGCAGAAACTCTTTAGTTTGATGTAGTCCCATTTGTTTATTTTTGCTTTTATTTCCTTTGCTTTTATTTGTTTTATGGTTTTAGGACTTACAGCCAACTCTTTAATCCATTTTGAATTAATTTTTGCATTTGGTGTGATAGTGGTATAGTTTTATTCTTTTGTGTGTGCTTATCCAGTTTTCTCAACACTGTTTGTTAAAGACACTTTCTCTTTCGCCAGTGAATACTCTTGACACCTTTGTTGTAAATCAACTATCCATGAAAGTGTGAGGTTATTTCCGGGCTTTCAGTTCTTTTCCAGTGGTATGTGTATCTATTTTCTCCAGTTCATACTGTTTTGATTACTATAGTTTGAATTCTTTGAGAATATTACTTCTGTTCTTCCTTTTTGTCAGAATAAAGTTGCTTTGGCTCTTCAGGATCTTTTGTAATTCCATATAAGTTTCAGTCATTTTTGTTCTGTGTCTTTAAAGAGTTCTTTTGAAACTTTGATAGGAATTGCATTAAATCTGTATATTGCTTGGAGTAAGATGACTTTTTAACAATGTTAATTCTTTTAATCCAAGGGTAAAGACTACCTTTTCAATACTTTGTGACTTCTTTATCTTAGAGCAGTATTTTTTAATTGTACATATCCTTCACCTCATTTGTTAAGTTTATCCCACTGTATTTGATACTTTTTGATGCAATAGTAAATGGTATTGTTTTCTTTCTTTCTCTTTTAATTTGTTGTTTGCATATAGGAATGCAATTGATTTTTTGTAATCTGTCACATTATTCTACTAATTTCCTATTTCTAATAGTTTTCTAGAGCAATCATCAGGGCTTTCTATGTATATCATTTTGTCATCTGGATGTTGATCATCTTGTCAGATGCTTTCTCTGAATATGTTGATATTATCATGTGATTTTTATCTTTCTTTTGTCAATTGGTGAATGAAATTTAATGATTTTCAGATGTTGAACCCTCCTTCAACCTTTGTAAAATCCCACATGGTCATGATCTGTGATTCTTTTGAGTATTTTTGAATGGGTTTGCTAAAAGTTTTTTACCTTTATGTTCATCGGTGATATTGGTTTATAGTTTTCTTCCTTTGTGATATCTTCATCTACTTTTGGTTCCAGATGCAAGTGATTAAATTACCATGACTGTAGTTTGAGAATAATGAGATACTCATTATAAATCACTTTATTCATTAAAAAATAATATCCTATTTTAGGCTGAAAAATAAGAGTGAATACATACAACTTTAAACCTTCACATAGCTTTAAAGGATTATTTTATCTATTAACATTGACCTCAAATTCAGGAATAAAGAGAAAAAAGGCAAAATAGATTTCAAAAACATCAAGTATTACATGCCCTAAGTATTATGAATATGTTGAATATGTTTGAAAATATATAACAAATGGGGGACTATTTCTAAAAATGGTAGAAACTTAATATACTGTTGAAAAAATAAACCTTTATACATTCAGAAAATTAATGATACAGAATTAGTAAGTTTTCAGTGTTGTAAATAGCTATTATCTTCTGTAAAAATTCTATGTTTTGTTTTAAAACTCTGTTTTTGCCTATGCAAAGGTAATTGATACTTCCATTTTTCTCACTTCATTTTCAGGTAAAAAACATTGTCTTAGGTTATCATAGGATTACTAATATTCTACTAGATTTCTGGTATTCATTGTTCATTTTGAATTGTTTAACTGTCAGTCATCCTGTCAGTTTTCTTACTTTAGATTGAAACTTGTTAATTTCCTAAAGAACTATGAGTTTCCATGCTTAAAATATTCAATTATAATCTCAGAGGAGCAAACTGATGCATGTTCTTACATTTAACTAGAATGTTCACTAATTTTAGTTATACTTCATATTGGATAATTGGAAACATGTGGATCACATAACTAGTATATACTCATTATTCTAAGACTAGACTGTACTCATTATGGTTGAAATAGGTCTTAAGTATCTAAAAAGTTTTTTGATTTTTTAGACTGTAGCAGAAGTGTTTTTCCCCTAACTTTATTCTCTTAGGTAAATTAATGTTTAGATTTGATCTGTTTTTTTCTATTCTGAAAAAAAATACTGAATTATTTGTTATTTCTCTGATTATCTTTCTTAAAGCCCTTTCTGTTTAGTACATGTTTTATGGACTTGATAATTTGTAACATGGTAATTTTTGAAGTCATTTGCTACAGTAGATCTCATCTTTGTATTTATTGACTGGTTTTATAAATCCAGAGACTGGTTTTTTAAACATTTTATAGATTAAAAAGATCTTAAAATCAATCATATTTTTCTATATTCAGATAAGAATATTTAAATTCAGAGAGTTAATCATTTATTAAAAAATTACTTCCTACGGATCTAGTGTGCCAGGCACTGTTTTAGGTACCAAGGATGCATACCACTATTGAAACCATTCATCAGAGTTAGGTTCAGCTACTTTGGATACACATTTAATAACTGGTTTCATATTACTTCACATAAAGTGGCACAAGTGTTTGATATTCGTGCTGTTAGTTATGCTAATTTTGATCAGTGAAGTCAGTGACAGCCTTAAAATTTCCCATTAATCTTTCATCTTATAAGTCTATGTTCTTTGCCTAAATCATTTATTTCATTTGGTTTGTCAGGGTTAATTTTCTAATTTTGTTATAAAGGGTTTTTAAAAGTCATAAAAATTATGACATGTTTTTCTGCTGATGGGGATGATTAATAGAATGAAAAACTATGATGTAAAAACACTCAAACCTAGAGAAACAGTGGACTTTGTAGGTACATAAGAAGAAATGAGGCCAACTGCACGAATAATTGCCTTAGGTACAGTTTAAAGTACAGGTACAGTTTAGAACTTGTCCAAGGTTACAGTAGCATAGTATGAATATATTTAAATTTCTTTCAGAATTTTGCTATGGAATCTGTTTGGTAATTGTACCTAATTTTAAACACATGTACTTATAGTATGTGGTATTGCATGTGAAATCAAAATTTAAAGCCAGATCTCACTGCCTGCGTTTAATATTGACCATACTTGTTAAAATACAGTTTTGAAATACAGTTTTGTATTAGTGGTATCTTAAATACCTGTGTCTTTACATTATTAAAAATGTGAGCATACACATTTATGTAATTGTTTTTCAGTTTTTGTTGCTAATCTATTGCAAAGAAAAGTAAATGTTATTAAGCAAATAAAATTATAATTGGCAATTTAGTTTAGACACTAATGGGTCTTTAAAAACCTTTAAAATGACCGAAAAAAACAACTTCTGTGATTTATGTGCTCATTTTGTTACAATCTTTGGTCATATAAGTGACATGATTCCCTTTTTGTATCTTTCTCCTAACAATTTTAGTTTTGTGTTATGTGAGTGAAAAGGCCATTAGAATTCACTGGAAGAATATGACAGCATCTCTTCTGAGAATTGTTTTAATTCCCATTGGCAGATGTACAAAAATCTGTTTCTTTTTTTTAACAGTAGTTTCTGATGGTGGTAATATAAATTAATACTAAAAGACTATATGCTGCAACTTGGAACATATAAACTATCTCCAAATTCCTCACACATGCTACCTAAAGTTTATTTTTAGAGTATCATAGTTCTTTATGACTCTATTTCCATTTACTACCTATTGGTGTATACAGTCTGAAGAGTATTGGAGTTACTGTTTTGTCTGACCTGATATGTATTCTATTAAGTTAGAATGTTTAAAACAACACTGATTATATAATCTCTTTATTACTTAGTGCCATGTTTTATTTAGAAAAGAAAAGCTGAGTTTTGACTGATTTCCTTTCCTGTCTTGGCATCCTGAAAAAAGCATTCTGTGGTTGTCTCCAAAGCAGAAATGTAATCTGATCTATGTTTTGTCTGCTGACTTAGAGGAGAACACTTTGGATAAGCAAAATTGATCACTTCTTTCTTTCTAGTCATTTATTGGACAATTAATACAACCTTGAAAAGACTCCCTAGAGCACCCTTATAAACTAGATCATTTTACCCAAGAACCACAGAGATACATCCAGATTGACAAGGATGAAAAAGCTGATAAGAGGAACAAGAAATACTGTCTTCAAACACACATTGTTTTTCATATTTTCTCTATCCTTACAATGAAAGATTTAGTTGCTCTTAGAACTTAAAAAACTTAAGAAACTTAGCTTTTCTTATACCTGAATCTTCATAGTATAAAACACATAAATTTAAATTACCAGTGTATTACTCTTTTATTTCTGTTCCTAATGCTTTTATCTAAGTATTATAGCACCAAACGTAATGTACTAGGTACTTGAAAGATTTTGTATGAATTCAAACCCAAATATTTCATGAACTTTTAATACCATTATTCTGTTTTTTATACCTATTATAGTAAGTCCATGTTGGGATGCTAAAAAGATTAGCTTAACACCAGGCTACAGCAGTGAGGGTCAGAATAATCTGAAAAACTAATCATTATATTTTATTGCTTTCAGGTGTATCTATAAAATACAAAAGTGGGTTATAGGATCTATGTGCTATACTAAGCCAATTTTATTTTAATCATATGTGGCTACATTCTATTTACTAGATATAACAAATACTGGTAATAATATCTTTATCAATTATTCATGAATTTCAGATTTCCTAAACCTTTAAAACTTTTAACTCTAATATTCTACCTTATGAACATTGCATAGTTATAAAACAATGTTAATTCATTTATCTAAGAAATATTTACTGTGCACCTGTTATGTGCCAGAAACTGCTGTAGGCTTTGGGAAAACTAGAGCACAAACCAAAAACAGGCCGAACTCACTGTCCTACTAGACCTTGCATTCTAGTGGAAAAGTTAAAAAGAGATACAAAATGTCAGGTATTGTTGTTATTATTAAAGGAAGATCAAGTAAGTGAATCAAGTGGTAGAAATTCAGAAATTTGACTACTCTCTAAATTTTTCCAATATTTTACATTCCCCTCTCTCCACTGATTTAAATGCTTATTTCACTGTAAACCACACACATATGCCATCCATATAGGTAGCCCCATTATTTTTTCAAAGAAGACAGTAATGATTTCAATGATTTTAACAAAAAAATATGTTCCAAAACTCCAGGTCAATTATTATTTGCCATAGATGATTAAGGTCCATGAAATGATGTTCAACAAAACAGGGATTAAAAGGTTGATCAAAACTGAAGAAAAAGACGCAATAAAGAAAAAAAATAATAACATTCTTTACCTGGTTTAAGAGTTCTTAAGGCCTGTGAATGCTAAGAATTGCACCTGAAGCAATTTTCTTCCAGAAAATCAAAACAAAACATATCAGTTGTATTTTGGGAGTTTTGTTTTTATTAAGATAGACTGTGAGGTAAGTCAGCAGTAATTCAACATGATGATGCTGTTTTTCAACTTCACTTAAGCCCATATCAAATTCCCTAAAGATAATAAAACATTGTATTAGAAGTTAGACAAATTGAAAAATTTAGTCACTCAGTTATGTGGTCAGATTGAATAAAAGTTACATTTAAAAAATTAAACTAGAAAAACCTGACATATATTAAATTAATTTGTGAATGTGCATGTGCATGGTTAGTAACTTATATTTACTATCATTTACATGCCAAGTACTGTGACACATATGAGAAAGAAGATTGAGACCTAGAGATATCAAAGAACTTATTCAAGATCACACAGCTGGCAAAGATAAATAATCTTAGTTTTGTCTGACTGCTTAATTATAACTCTTTCAAGTTTATCAACTACTGAACTTAATGGTATCCTATGAATGTCCCATTAAGACATTCATATAAACAAGAACAACAACATAACCCGCCAATAGATTAAGATAGCTCTTTGGGTACCTAAAAAATAAATCCGTAGTAAGATCACTGTATGACTTGATTCTTTGAATATTAGATCTCCTTTTATGCCCCAGACCCTTCCTTCTTAGGGATAGATTCTTCAATATATGCAATAATGTCATTCTGCTTTCTCTGCCCCATTTGGGAACCATGTGAAGCAGTGTTGCTCTATTCATTTTTTGACAGTGGCTTTGGGCATATAGTATAGGAGAGAATTAGGACACTTTCTTCTAAGAAGCTGAATCTGGAATAAATAACACAAAGATGAAAGTTCAGTTCGGAACCTTTCTTCATTAATATTGTGGTATCCCATTGGGAGTACAATAACGACTAATGATAGAAAGATCAGACATTAAGAGTTTAGGGGACGAGGACAGCTTAGTGTAGATGTGCTTTCTGCTTATTGGCTCTTCTCTAAATGCCTTGCCACCTGCCATTTCCCAAGTTTGGCTCTCCCACATTTTTTTAAGTCTCCAAGTCACAGATATCCTTCCAATGGCTTGCTTTTTTTGCCTTATTAAAAACTTCAATTGCTTGTAATCAAGAAACCTATGAGACACAGTTACTCTTGAAGTAGTAAAGAAAATTTGATGATTAGGACATTCACACAAAAAAGTCAGTGTTGTTTAATCTGTGATTACATGGAAATATAATTGCGGTGATTTTAAAGATGGTTCATAAGTGAGACTCCCAAGTTTGCCCAAGTACCATCGTTGCTAACAAAAATCATATTAATACTATGTGAGTTGAAAAACAGAAACCTCTGTTGGGGAAAAGTTTTAATACTCAATTATATGATCTAGTAATCCCACTCCTGGCTACATAACCAAATGAATTGAAATTAGTATCCTGGAGACTTGAAGGCCCATGTTCATGCAGCATTAGTTATAATCCAAAATATGAAAACAACTCAAATGTCCTTTGACCACTAAATGAATAAAGGAAATGTACAAGGATGTATTATTTATATGATCGTATATTATTTGGCCATAACAAAGGACATCTCATCAATTGTGACAACATGGATGAACCTGGAGGGATTATTGTAAGTGCAGTAAGCCAGACACAGAGGAAAAAAGCACTGTATAGTGCCCCATATATTAAATCTTTTTTTTTTAAGTTAATTTCATAGAAATAGAGAAAAAATGGTGGTTATCAGGGACTGGAGATAATGAAGTAATGTAAATTAAAGGATACAAGCTTTCAGTTATAGAAATAAATTCGGAGTATCTAATGTACAACCTGGTGTCTATGTTAATAATATGCTGCTGTATACTTGAAAATTGCTGGCATTAGATCTTTAGCATTTTCATCACATTTTATAAAAAAGTTAATTAGGTGAGGTGATAAATTTGTTATTGCAACCTTGATAGTCATTTTACAGTATATCTATATTAAATCATCATATATTTTAAACACATAGTTATATTTGTAAGTTACTACTAAATGTTTTTCAAAATGTTTAGGGAGTATGCTCTATGAAAGCTGGGTCGATGCATCTATGCTTTACAGGCTTCTAACCCCAAGTCCTTTTATGAATCTTCAGTATTATGTCAGTGAATGAATGACATGCTCAGAACAGCTCAGGATTTCTTTCTCTGCTAGAATCCAAAGATCTTTTTTGAAACAATTTGTAAAGAAAGTAAAAAAGATGGTTAAAGAGGAATGTTTGTATTTGTTCTAGGTTAACTTGAACATTTCTGATGAAATTAGAGTTCTACATTTTACATTATTTTATTGGCATTTTTGTATCATCCTTTTACATAACTGTTCTGGGGAAAATACAAAATTAGAAGCAGTTTTCTGAAAGTTAATCTTTTATCCACAGGTACTACTGAACGAGTGTGCTTGATCCAGGGAACAGTTGAAGCACTGAATGCAGTTCATGGATTCATTGCAGAAAAAATACGAGAAATGCCCCAAAATGTGGCCAAGACAGAACCAGTCAGCATTCTACAACCCCAGACCACCGTCAATCCAGATCGCATCAAACAAGTGAGTGTTTAGTTGGAAAATCAAAGAGAAATATCTACAGCATAGTGTGAATTCTTTATGAAAGAAACCTTAAAGTGTTAGCATATAAAGTTTTTTTTTCCCAAAACACACTTATAACAGAATTCATATTTCTTTAAAGACATCAGGGTCTCTTCTTTAGATTGATCTGTTGATTTTTTGTTTGAATTATTCATTTGTTAGTTACACTGAGGAGCAATAATGTGACTCATTTCTTTTGTGATTACCCTTTTAAAAATATAGACAGATTTTGATTATAATAATTTAATCTACTTAAAATTTATATCACTTTTTAAATAAAGTATAGACATTGAAATGAAACTATATCTTCAAAATTTCTAATACTATATTTTCAGTGATATTTGTAGTCTTCAGTATAGTTATGCATATACTCCTGTTTTGTTAATTTGTCATGTTCAACACTTTTCATCAACAAATATGTATAAAAGCAAATTTTGTACCTAGCAGTCCTCTGTTACAAATCAGCTATTATGTTCTGTATAACTTGTGTAGTATTTACAAATGTCATGAGGGCCAATGTTCATTTTTATGTGTGGGATTTTCTGTAACAAAACCTTTACTCAAGAAAAGACAATGTGAGTTTTTAAGTTTGAATAATGACTGACATGATGTAGGAAAAAACTGACATTCTTTAATGTTAAGTAAGATGGATTCTTCCCTATTAATTCATTTAAATCCTTAGATTTACTTGATTCCTTTTGTTTATTGTTTCCGCATTTGCCCTTTTATAAATAGCTTCTTAATTTGTGGTTATATTATCAATAGCCTATGCCTTTTAAAAAATGTATTATTCTTCATTCATAAAATATTTAATTTGAAGAATATTTATGTTCATTGTAATAAACTTTAAATGTAGCTCAAAATATTATTAATTTCATGTTTCTGAATTGAAAAATATTTATAGTACACAGTGTTATGAATCTATTTTAATTCTACCAATATATAGATGAATGAGGCTGACTAAATATAAATGTAGAAATTAATAATTAGGCAATGTATTTTCAAATTATAGGCTAACATTTTATTCTATTAATTATTTTAAGAAATCCTTCCATGTTTAAGTCATGAATAGGGAATTATTATTTCCATATGAAATCATCGATTTTATACTCTTTATCAGTGTCAAAATGGTTGTTTGTATTCCTTCATAACTTTTCAAGAAATGTCTTTTAATTTATATTTAGCAGAATATAAATATTTTAAAGATATAAACTACCGTATTTTTTTCTTCCCATTTACAGTTTTCAAAGGCTTATTTCATTTTTTGTTAGGTGAATATGCAGAATAAATTAAAGACTAATGGTCTTGATAGTAGTAACACAACTTTATCCAGATTTTAAAGCTATGAGTTGATTTAAAGATTTCTGTGTTAAAATTACCTGGGGCTAAGAATTTACATAATTGACACTGACGTATATGGTCTGTTGCCTTTCTGCTTTAATCCAACCTATTACTTTACCTTTTCCTATTGTAACTTATGTGAGAAAGTTAAAAAAAAAATTATGAATATGGGTGTGATAATTTGTTTTGAAGTGATATATATAGTACAGGTCAAGTAGTATGATACCACTGAAAGTATATTCATTCAGGAAAATGATTTGAACGAATTTTTATTACTTTTATAATGATAACTATCTAATACTATCAAATAATGGTCTATGAATTATCATTAAAATTCCAGCTTGCCCTAAGGCAGTAATAGATTTATTGTCTACCGTAAATCCAATGCCAGTATAGAACTAAAAATGTTTGGCTTATTTTTTTATTTGTCTTATTCATATAATGTTATTTAAATTCAAGATGGCAGTTATAGAATCGTGATTTGATTTACTTTTGTGTATTTGCATTCATTTGTAAGTCTTGTAGATAGGTATGGAATTAAAATTACTGTTTTCTAATATATCTATGTAATCAATAATGTGAAATAGCATAATTTAAAAAGATTTATCAAAAAATACATAAATTTAATAGGGCAATGTTTTTACACTTAGACACTTTCTCTGTAAATCTAAAATTTGAAAATTTACATGAGAAATCTGGAAGAGAAATCAAATGTATTTTCAAGATACATAGATCAGCAGAATTTTATATATCCTGTATTTAAAATTCTCTAGCTTTCTAGTCATTTTGTTTCACCAGTTTAATACTTTTTGTTAGATCATTCTCTAAATAATAAGTCAAATGTATAAATTTAAGTGACCCCAATATTTTTTCGGAAGAAATTATGCTGGTTATCCAGTATAGGATAACAATGTCTAAAATAAATTATTGTGTGCTAGAATAGACAAAAATATTTTTCATATGATGTTTACATGTTTTAGATATTAATACGTAGAGTCATAATAATCTCTTTAAAATGGTAGTCTTTCCCTTAACTAATAAGATAATGTTTGTATTTGCTTTGAGCTTCAGTCTTGGTTTTCTTTAAAAGAATTTCTTTAAAACATTTTCCCCCTCCCCCTTTAAAACATTTTTTAAGAATTTTCTTAATTAAGATTGTACAAAGAATAAAATTAGAGTTGCAAAAAATGCTAGAGCCAGAAATTGTACCTTCTGCATAGAAATGTATTCATGTTGAATATGAAATTACAGATTTTATTAATATTTATTATTATATAACAATTTTTATGATTGATAACTTTAGCAAAGTTTTACTTGCTAAAGTTTAATTTATATGTAACTTGAATAAAAATAGGAAGTTAGTTTTCAACAATACTTTAAGTTACAACTTTGCACCATATATCATGGACTTAATAGAATATACTATTCTGAATAATATAATCTAGATACAGCTTGGAATTGCTGTAATTGTTAACTGTATCTGGTTTATAAATATTCTGCCCAAAGGAAATCTACTGTATTGACCAAATGGGGGGTTTTAAATACTTTTTCTTAGGAAAGTAATACGTGTTGCTTTTGCAAGTCTTTCACATAGAAGAATGATGAAATCTGGCATGACAGCCTTTCATCCAACTTCAGATACTAAATTTTGTAAACAACGTCTTTATTCTAAAATGTGTTTTTTTTATTTAAAACATATTTATTTGCTAATACCTGGAGACTCCAGTATTTTTATAGATTTAACCTATTGATGATGATAATTAAAACATATTGAACAGTCAAGATATTATAGCCTCTATTCTGTAACCTTAACATCAGGAGACTTAACATCGTGAGGTACATAATACCACTGTGAGTATTCTATAGGTCAGTATACTGAGAAATAGACATGCATGCAGTAAGAGCCAGTAAATAAAAATTAAACACATTAATTGGGATATAGAACATACTATTATTTGCAGGACATACAAATAACAAAGATATTCTGTGATCAATTAATTTAACCCTTGTTTGCCTGAAAGCTCTGAACTCATTCCTGAGCACTTCTTTACCCATATTATTTGGTGTACATATTTCCATCTCCACCTTTTTATATTTTGAACTTCGTGCTTTTTTGGAGCATCTCCTCCATTTTTTTGAGCATTCCTTATTGTAAGTTCCTCAAACCCACCTAAGGTTTGGTGTTTTTTTTTTTTTTTAATATATAATTAAACAGTATAATCCCAGCACATGGTAGAAGCCACAAATCAGTAATAAAGTTAGCATTCATTAACTTCATTTATCTATTACAGATTTTTGACAGGTTTTTGCCTTTTTGACTCAACTATGTTTTTAACAAAAGCTATCCAACATATAGGCAATTAAGAATAAGGTGCTTATATAGAATTTAAAAATTATCTTGCATTTAAAAAATCAAATTAAGCTTCAAAATCCTATTTAGCCCAAAGATTTTACTTTCATCATGAAAAATGGGCAAAAATTGCCCACAACTTGTTCGTTATTGATCCATTCAATCATGAATTTATTAAATGCTTTCTCAGTGAATTGCAAAATACACTAAATTATAGCTCTAGCTTACTCTGAATCTAGTTTGTGGGAGATCATTAATGCTTAAAATAATTTTTAAAAAGTGTAAAACTGCATTTGCACACCCAAACTACATTATAAATAGTGTACTATAAAAGTTCAGAGCAGTATTAAAGAAATGTAGGCTACACTGACATTTGTTTTTATAAAAACCAAACTTGAACTGAACCTTGGAGATTAAAAATAAGAATTGCTTAATCAGAGAACAAAGAAGAAAGCTTGTTTTAGGCAAGAAAAACAATGTGGTTTTAAGAGGAAATATGACTGTTGAATGGTAAAACTATTTTAACAGAATTAGAACATTCATATTGAAATGTTTAGAAAAAATTAATGTCAAATAAGTAGTGTGGGACTCGATAAAGGAGAGTCTTGGATGTCTGACCCAGGGACATTCTGTAGTTTCTGTATTCTTCGTAGTATTTTCCATAAGACTTCTCTGGAAGGTTATTTTATAAGAGGAGGCACCTGTGCATTTTGTAATCCAGACAGACTCTGATATTTATAAGTATAGCTTTTGGTAAGAAAAGAAAGCTATAACAATTAGCTGAGGGATTTACCATGCAGATTTCTTTAGATTTGAAGGTTCATAAAATATTATTTTCTAGAATTTCTTTTATGTAACACTCACAAATCCAGGGAATGTTAATCTTTGCTAGGAAAACAAAAGTTTCGTGGTGAAGAATGAAGGAACAGTAATAATGGTAGTGTTTGGGGATAGTGATATAAATGGTACTTTTAATGTTTCTGTGCTGGCCATTGGGCTATGCACTTTACATTTATAATCACAGTTCATTCCTCTGCGAAATCCTATGAGGCAGGTACGACGGAGAGAGTCCATGTTATACTTATGGAAGCTGATGCTTAGAGGAACTTGAATAACTTACCCAAGGAAATGTAATAGATAATTGATCTTAACAATGGGCTGCATTAATGGCCTCCAACTTTGAGTATAATGCTTTTGAAACAAAATCCTGTACATTTCTCTCTCCTGCGAATTTCAAAACTTGAAATAGCTTCTCCAAGAAGAGAACTTCATTTGAAATGGAATATCTTGGTCAAAGTGAAGTTAGGAGACTACACAATATTTTGAGAATAAGACTCACACTCTTTTGGTGATGAAAGTTAAGACAAATGCATGAAATTAAAATATATTTCAAAGTAAAATCTGTAAGACTTTGAAGGTGATTGACTAGTTCCAAAATGGTGAGGAAAGAATAAAAAATGATTATATATGTGATTTTTGAGCCTAGCAGAATAGTAATGCCTAGAAAGCAGCTAGTGAATTTTAGCCAGATACTTATTTGGATAATATTTTTCCTTGTTTGTTTCAAACAAGTTGTATAAATTGTAAGTAATATGTTCTTTTCTTGAAATAGTCTTTGATTGAAGCATAGTTATGACTCTAAAAATGAAAATATTTTGCAGTAGATGTGATAATTTCACATAGGAGAGATGAAAGAAGCAAATGAGCTAATGAAGCAGTTACAAGTAAAACTAAGTCAAAGGCATTGTAGTGTAGTTTTTAAGAGCACAGAATCTGGAGGCGGGATCCAGGATTCAAATGCTGGCTATTTAACATAGCAGCTATGCAACTTTAAGTAGTTTTGCTTTTCTGTAACTCAGTCTCTTTATTTTATAGGTGTATTGTTGTATATTGACATTAACTGGCTGGAACTACCTAGTTCTTAGTAAGTAGCCTTTGTTAATCATGAAGATAGAAAATAAATCAGCAATTTTCCCTGTGAGAAAACAAGGAGAGAACCTTTAAGGACAGATACTAAAAAGGGATCAAATACGCGGAGAAAGCTTTGAGAATAAATAACGATTTTTTAAACTAGGGAAGCACTAGAACTTGTAAAAGTTAGTTTAAATCACATGGTGGGAACAAAGTATTATTTCCCAGTATTTCATTAGATAAAGAGAAAAAAGGGGGAATAAATTGTGGAAACCACTGGTTTGAAATTTTTGATATACAAAGGAAAAAATAAAAGTTAGATCATAGAATCTCAAGTAAACTGCACTCAAGAAGGAATGGATTATATTATTGCAAAGAGATTTGAAAAGGCAGAAAAATTAGAGATGGACAAACACAGATAAGACGATTCAAGAGTCATGGAAAGGTTATAATGTAGAGTGCTAATGTTTTAGCTCATGAAGAATAAGAGATCACAGTTTTGTCTACAGTGAAAAGGATGAGAAGATGAAAAATGTGGCTTGGAAAACTGAACAAATTATAGTTAATTGTAGTAGAAAAGGATACTCATTCTGAAAAATCATGATTTTATTAAAGAAATACAAACGTACCCGTTGAAAGAAAGATAAAATATTTTTGGATTGAACATTTGAAGAGAAGGATAAAGATGTATAAAATAGCAATTATAAGGAAAATGAGGTAAAGAATAAGAATGAATTGTGAAAGATCTGTTAAAGTTCTGCAACATGAATTAATCAGGCCTGAGTGGTTCAAGATAGTTCATACATTGGAAGAAGGGGTGGATACTCATCAGGATGAAAATTTAAGGTGACAGTTATGTAATTCAATATTTCATTCATTTTTTTGAACAGATAAAGATTTAGTAGCATTCACAATTTTGGAAAAGTGTTTGCTTGAATAATGTTACTTAATTCTAGTAATAGATTCCAAATTACAGGTAAATTTGGACAACTATCAAGAACCTCTTATGTGTATAGGGATAGTGAGAATTAAAATTACAATGAGTCATTTTTTTTTATTATACCTATACATGAGGTTCTTGACAGCCTGTTACTATAGATTTACCTGAAGGATAAGATGTATTTATTAAGAGAGTTTATTTATAATAATATTATCTGGTCCAACAAACCGTCAGTTGTTAACATGAATGCATTTTATAACTTGTAATCACTTTTTAGTTCTTATCCAAAAGCCTAGATATATCTACGTTTAACTAAATGCCTAAACTTAAATCTTATTAACTTTATCTGACTAAATTTAAACTTACTATTTTTGAACTCATTTAATATAATATGCTAGTCTAAATTTATGTATAATATACACATATAATACATATTTTATATTTATGTTCTGAGGGATCTATTATTTTAAAATCAGGAAATACATCAAATTTCCTGAAATAGGTAACTCAGCCTTCAGTGTTTAAAAAGGAATCCTTAAACAGTCATTCAGTTGATGTAAATAAAAATATATATTTGAAAAGTAAGATTGTGATTAAAATGAAGTATCAACATAATTACTACTTGATAGATGTAAAAGAATTTCTAGAAGCATCTATATTTTGTGTTATTTAAAAAAATTTTTTTAGTATATTATAGCTTCTTTTACATCTTATGGTGTATTTCAGAATTTTTACTAAATGAATTGTAACTTTTGAGGCTACTAAAGTTAAGTCTGCATAGTAAATAGGAATAAACATTTTGTTTTTGAAATATTAAGGAAACAGACATTGTACTTTTATATTGCATAGAAATGTTTCTCATGGATTTTTCTGTTCTGTTCCTCTGCCTGGTTGTGGACCACTGTCAAAGCTGTTTTATTAATTGTTAGAACTTTTAAAATAGATCAGTAGGTTTACATTGATTTAAACATTTTCATTGATCTCGAACGAGTTTAAGAAAATTTTTAAATTAAAAAAATGAAATGCCTTCTTTCTGAACTCACCTTGTTATAAGTTAAATTTGCAAAAGAAGTCATTGTGTTTAAAATATCTATATGAATAATAACTAGAAAAACTTATCACATATTTATTTCATTACATATTTATTATTTAAGCCAAGAAATATATTTATACACAATTTACTGTTATTTTTTAACAATCATATACATTGAGGCCCAAACATACATAATTTTACCTATTCATTTAAAGCATTAAACAAACTTCTTATTAGATTATGATAATTAATAACCAAAACCAGTATTTCCTATATATGCCAAGTAAATAGAAAGGTATTAAATAAAATGGACAGAAGGTAATATTAATCTAAGTAACTAAAATTCTGAGCTACCTAGTCTTGCTACTTTTTATGTAGAAATATTTTTAAGACCTTATTGAGAATTCATATGCAGGGCAAGGTGGATGTCCTAATGAGCCTGTTCCTCTTCAGGTTGATTTCCTCCTGCTGGACATTTGATGAAGTCTGATGACTTGTCCTGAAAGAAATAGCCTCTAATTTTTTTCTTAATGTCTATTTTGTCAGTGACCTCGTAGCTAATTAATCTGAGATTAGTACAGAATGTATGTACTCTCAGGAATTCTGTGCAATGATATTAAAAATCAGAGTTGGAAATTAGACCCTTTACTCTTCAGTTTACAGTACATATAGTAGCATTAAGTCAATAGCGTATATCCTAATGTAGTATCACATGGCAAAGAAAACATGAGGGCAGTTTTTAATGAGTGAAGATGACAAGTGGCAGGGATTTATTACTAAGAGCAAAAGCAGAAAACAAAGGATTTGAAGGCTTTTTTCTTTATGAATGTATCTGTCCCCTGCTTTCTAAATCAGATTTAATGAAAATCTTACAACTACACATTAGGTCTAGTCTTGTTAGAGTATTTTAGGTTTTAACTTAAGAAGAGCCAGGAATCACTTGTGGATCTGGGCTGTTTACTTAAACAGTGTTAGACTAATGTTACTTTGTGACAAGAAAGCATTGGACTAAGCAAGAGACTGTGAATTTCTTACTCTTTCTTTTACCCTTAACTGCTTTATTATATCCAGATTAGGACTTTGGAAATATTAAATGCATAAATGTGACTTTATTAAATATTTTTATTTTATACACTATTTTGACAACTGCTGAACCTTTAAAGTTATGCTTTTGCTCACATATGAGTAATTTTTATGGATATATATTAATATAAAACATAATATCCATACAGAATTATATTGATACTATAAAACTCTCCTGTTTCACCTATTAAGAAATATTATCTACTGAGGATGTTACTTAAGCAATGTTACTTGCTGAATAAAGATGTAACTTCATAAAATGAAAAAAAAATAACATTTTGCACTTAAAGGTTGCTCTAATAGACATCAGAAGTTTTTAAATACCTCATGGAAATGTTCAACAAGTTTATTATGGTCTCATAACATTTTATATATAATATGTATATGTGTTTCAAAATGAAGTGAACAATAAATATGATTCCTAATATTTTTGTGCTTGTTTTCAACACAGGCTGATGATGCTACAATATATTATACCCTTCATCTACATTAAAATTTGAATGTTCAGCATAAATTAAAAAAATATAAAGGCAATTTGTTAAAATGCTACTAGTTATATGTTTATTAATATGAAGTTAATGTTTACATTTTCAGACTAGCTCTAAGTTTATTAAAAATTAATATTTTAGAAGATAATATGATATTAAGAATTCAGAGCTGCAAATTTAATTGCTTTTAAGTATGGATCCCTAAATTCATGTGGAATCAACTTGTTGGTGATGTTCAACATATTAAGTAGGTGGATACTTTTATGCCAAAGTAAACTTCATTTCACCACTTCTTCCAATCTTCGACTGTATTCATTGATAGGAAAATGACCTTTTAAGTTTTAATCATTAAATGTATTGAATTTTTTGTTTGACATCTCTTTTCCCCCCAAGGAAAAAAGAGGGAAAGAAAAGAGACTGACTATTCATGAATATGGTCAGGATGCTTTTAATACTCATGTGAATTTTTATCAGTCACCATCATGATTTCAAGTCATGAATTTATTTTTACATGCTTATGCATGCATATTTACATGCATTAGTTATTTAATCTTAAATTCCATTAAATTTGAATGACTAGGAAAACAGTTTATTCATAGGATTTTGTTCTCGTTATATTACATTTTATTTTGTTTTGTTTTGTTTAAATAATCAGTTTAAGGCTTATAAAGGTTGATTTGCTCCTGAACTGCTTTGTTCCCAGACATTGCCATCTTCCCCAACTACCACCAAGTCCTCTCCATCTGATCCCATGACCACCTCCAGAGCTAATCAGGTACAGTATCATCCTGTCATCTACACCATACTTTTCACGAGTGATTGCCTGCACACTGGAGAAAAAGATAATGGTGGGTTAAGGATGTATTCGTTCATTCACATATGTGCACCATGATCAGATTCCAAATAACCTAAGAAAGCAGTACCAGTTATTCCTGAAATTTTATATGCATTTTTAATTTGAGATAAGACTATATGGTAGACTACTAGAACTTTGCATTGTCCCCTTAAAATTATGATGACTTTATGGAGCTCTGAGGGTTATTTATTGAGTTGGTCTTTAAAATTTTCCTTATTGTTTCTTCATAGGATTCTTGGTATGTCATATATGTAAAAAGTAAATGTATAAATATGACTTATTGAGCAAAGGTATAGCTTTAAAAGTGAGTGCATTTTTGGTTTTTATTTCCGATTTGCCTTACTATGTAAACAATTTAAACTTTTAATGAAAAGCATTTCTGGCAATCTTAAAGTACTGAAATTTGGTATTTGTGATCACTTTAATGCTGTTTAACAATTCAGGAAATGGTATTATCTTAGAATTAATACTAGCAACTTCTTTACTAAACTGGCAAACTTGGAAATTTGCAAATATATTTTATTAGACTGATTTAAAAACTGTTTTGGAACTAAATATTTGTAGGTCATTCTTTAAAATGTAGTTATTTTTGGCACATTTAAAGAAATCATCTAAATATTTTATGTAATTCAGATCCATACTGTACTAACTTGGCAAATGTTAAAAATTATATTCATTAAAATGATTAAACACATTTTCATTTTGTCTGAGTTGAGCTTCATTTAGGTGAGAAATGTTATTTTCTTTGATATTTCCACTTTTTTATTGATACAGGGCCTGATGGGATTATTTAAGTGCTGAACAAAAGCTTGTCATTTTAACATTTTTTCATATAGTTGACTAATTATCAGCTTGGGACTACATTTGCTAAATACGTTAAATGTGGCTTTTGCATATGATCTAACACAAGGCTCTTTCAATTAGTTTGCTCATTTATTGATTCTCATATTTTGGCAACCTCAGAAAAAAATTTTAAATCATAACTGGAAGCAAAACTAATATTTAGTATGCTATTCTATTTTAGGAACTTTGACTTCTATTTTATGCCATAGCTAGCCTTTAGACAAAAGTCTTTTTAACCTCCAATGAATTGGTTGAAAAAGTATCTGTGTCTAGTGATGTGTCCCTATACTTCTCCTTAAGGGAAATGAAACTACATAAAGTGAGAACCAAGCTCATATTATTAATGCACACAGTAAAAAATAAAAAGTGAATATATGCTCTTTACTCCATATGCTTTTATCTGATATAGAAAACAATAGCTAAAACAACTGACTTTATGTTTTTAATATTCTTCCATACTTCATCACTCTTTCCAAACAAAAATGATAAATGAATAACAACAATAAAAACAAAACTAAGAATTTTTCTCTATGTAAAAAGTAAAATTTCCTGCATCTAGGAAGTAAAGAGGTCTCAATAATTTTGTCTCTGAAGTTAAATTTTTATTTTCTTTCACTGATCTTTACCAACATGTGAATTTTTATAAAAGTTTTTAAGGCTAATTATAGGTTGAAGCTTACTAAAACTATATCTTTATCTTCTAGATATGTTACTCTTACCACCTCTGCCAAATCTAATATTTTTCCAATTTGAAATAATAAGTCATTTGTGGTTTTATTCTCTGCCCACTGTACTGAGTAATAATTGTTAAATGCATTTTACTTATGCTCTCTTTTCTTTCCTTCTTGTACAAACAAACATAATATATCCTGGATAATAGAAGACAAGATATAATAGAAGAAAAACCCATAATCCTTAAACTCATTGAAGGAATTATAGTTATCATCCATCTTTATGTACTAGTAATTTGTAGATATCTTATTTCCTACACTATTTCCCAGTAGACTCTATTTATATGGTAGGACAGAGGTAATTTATTTTGTTGTTCATTCAGACTTTAGATAGATCACTGTTGTTTCTTGTGGATAGATCTAATTAATTCAGCTTCCTATATTGACTTATTTCTGTAAGCATATCCACAGTAGAAAAATATCTAGTATGATAATTTTTGACACTCATAATTAAAGTAGACTTTTAAATCTATAGGAAAATAGGTTTACTATTATTTACTGGTGTAAGTTTATTCTTACCCAGCAGTTTGGCAGATTTGTCTCTAGTTTTATAACTGTCAGATATGGACCAAAGCTAGTGAATTCTGTTTTAGTTTTAAAATTACAGTTTGTTATAGCTAATATGATTTCTTCTGTTGTTAAAGGTAACTATCAACCTCTTTCATGTGAATTTTCATGCACATAAAAAATATATTCAAACACTACTTGTATTTTCGTTAATATTCACTAAATGACCTGTGATTGAGTTCTATTTCCAGAATAAATAGACTGTGTTACATACAAACTGTTGTGATAAAAAGAATGAGGGGACTATAAATATTCAGAAAACTCAAAAATAAGGAGCACAGGAAACACATCAAAGTGTAAGTTTTACTTGGAGTTTCAACATTAAAAAATCTTTTCTGTCTTTAAAAGTGACTACATGTTTCAGTACATAATACATTTTACTTTCCTATGCTCATCTTTCCATAGGTCAAACTTACAGACTAAATTGTTGTGGGTCTACAATAACTTTGTACTCAAAATTGAAGGATGATGAAGAGAAGCTTTATGCAATGATGGTTAAAGTCAAATTGTCTGATTGAATCCTCATTCTACCATTTAGTGTACTAAGTATACTCAATAAAATGAGGCTGTTTCCCCTTCTGTGGAATTTATATAATAACAACAGCTCATTGGGTTGAAGTAAAGAATTCGTTGTTCATAGAAAAGTTTCTAGAATGTACTAGTCTACATAAAATGTTAGGCCATGTTTACTTAGCTTTTTTCTATACGAATTCTCTTGGGATAACAAAAATAAAGATTATTCTTTAAGATGGTAAATAACATAGCATGTAGCTCACTAAAACTGTTTTATCTTTAAAGAGGAAGATTCTAAGACTGGTATTACTACTTTTTAAAAATTAAAATACTGTAAGATAGATTAAGCTTTATTTTTTTCTCTAGTGAGAATATGAAGTTACTTGCTGTCTAATAAACCAAACTGATTTATTTCCCCGTTGAGGAAGAAATTTAGCAGGGCTAATATTTTATAGCTTATTCCTTTTTTGCCTTGTGTTGCATATTGGTAGATCAGTTTGAAATGTTTTACATAATGGAATTTTAAATATGAAGCAAATATAGACATGCAATAAATAGACTCTTTAAGCAATGTGTTTAAACTTAACAACTTGAATATAAAAAAACAATCCGTTGGGTTTGATCAGTTGTAAATTGTTAATACTGTATTTTTTGTTCATTTCAAGATTCAGCAAAAATGGTTTTGTTGATGAATGAATGGTGCCAATTCCAACCTTAAGTTTAGGTTTCTGGATATTAGTTTTTCTGGTATTCTCAAATTTCAGAAAAAGTGATTTTAGACATATGTGCTTCTTAGACTTACATATTTACTAATAAATTTGAAGTTATGTAGTAGATAGCTATCAAAATACTTAAAACAAACGAAAATAGCATATATAGCACCTTTTCCAAGATTACAGAAAAATACAAATAAAACTTGGTGGTCTCACATAATTTCATAACCAAAGATTTCATATGGTCCCTTAATTCTACTAATCATAAACCCTTCACTTTTCTACTTACAAAAAGACTGTTTTATAAGCTCTCTTATCCTTTCCACCATTGTGTTAGTTTTTTGTTGCTGTGTAACAAATTGCTACAAACTTAGTCACTTAAACACCACACATTTGTTATCATTGTCATGTGTCAAGAGGTCAGGCCTGCTTAGCTGAGTCCTCTGCCCATAGTGTCACAAGACTGCAGTCACAGTATTGACTCAAGTGCTTTCTCATCTAGAAGCTCCATTGGAGACTAATCCCTTCCAAGTTCTTCCAGGTTAATAGCAGCAATTAGTTCCTTGCAGCTATTTGAGGGCCCCAGCTTCTTACTGACTGTTGGCAAGAGGCAGCTCTCAGATTTAGAGGCTACTCGAGTTCCCTGCCATGTGTGATTGTCTCTAGAGATAGTTTTCTTAAAAAGCCAATAACTTTCTCTTCAGTGTATGCTAGTAAGATGGAGTCATATTAAACGTCATCACAGGACTGATTTCCCCACATCCTTTGTCATGCAGTGTAAATGAGTCATAGTAGTGACAGTCCATCCCTTTGCCATTTTTGTTTGGCTATAAGCACATCACAATCTCCACCCACGTTTAATGGAGATTCTGCAAAGCAAAGCATCACACCTATGTGGCAGAGATTATGGCGTGATCTGAGAATTGTCCCTTCACAACTTCGTAATATCTATTATAACTCCATCCTCATTTCCAGCTGATGACCGTAATTCCTACTTCACTGAGAAAATTGAAGCAATCTAAAGAAAATTTCAACCAGCTCACACCAACATATAAACAATTAGCATTTACACCACCTATTTTACCTTTTCATCTAGTGCCATAACTTTTCCTGCCCCTCTGTAAAACTGGTATTTTCAGTTGTACCTTAATCCTCATCCTTTTTCTTATATTTTGGTACATCCCTTCAGTAATTATGTTTCCTTTGTCAAGGTTTATTCTCAGTGGGATCCCAGAAGCATTCATATATGTTTTCTCTCCCATTTTAAAAGACAAAATAAAACTTCATTCTAATTAATTAATTTTTTTTACTGTCACATAGTGATTATATATTTTTAATATATTTTTATTGTTATTTATGTCTTTTACATTTTGTATTCCCCTTGGGTAACCCACCACCTATTCACCTGCGATCCATCTCCGTGGGTTAATTAATTTATTTTTAATTGAGGTAAACTTGGCTTATATTGCTGGTATTTTGGAAGTATAGGATGCTACCCTCCCTCAGGTATCACCACCATGTACCCACCACAAAATCACCCCTGGCCCACCACCACAATCCATTGTGTTCCCTGTATTTGTTCTCACCCCTCCCTGATGCTGTCCCCTCTCTGAATGCTTTAGTTCTAAAGTCAGCTTTTAGTGGTTAGTTTTTAAGCTTGCCTTTGTCTGACTCTTAGTTTGGTTTCTCTGTATTCCACATGTCAGTGACATCATCCAGTATCTTCCTTCTTCTGACTTATTTCACTAGTATATCTTTAGTGGGATATTACTCAGGGATCAAAAAGGTAAATTCATGCCATTTTCAGCAATAAAACTTACTTTAATCCCCTTCTTTTACCAAATAATGCCCACAACTATGCTCTTTGTTGTAAAACTCAGGGAGATATTTTCTCTGCTCTGTGTTTTCTAACTCTGGCTTTCCATTCTTTTAAATCCACATCAGTTTTTTGCCTCCCTTATTACCAACAAACCTGTTACCCAATGCCACCAATGAGGAGCACATTGCAATTTCCATTTGCCTATTCTCAATTTTATAATTTAGCACTTTCTCTTCATTGGTATACTTTTGTTACTTGGTTTCTAGAGTACTGTACATTTTAGTTTTCTCCTGCATCATGTAATATGCTTCATGTCAATATCCCTTGCTACTTTCTTCCCTCATCCCAATTAATGTTAGAGTGTTAGAGTGCTTGAGGTTTTGATACTTAAGGCTTTTTCTGGCTTTAAACTTTTCTTTCTCTTCAGTTAAAGCTTTGGTTCTTATATGCTGATGTCTTCAAATTGTATGTCTCCAATGAGAGGCAGGCTTTCTATAAACTAATCAAACTTCAGCTTTAGGATTTCTCACCTACATGGTTTATTCCAACTCCCTGTACCTAACTTTATATTTTTAATTTTCAGTCTATTTCCAAAGATGTCTTCTAGAATTGTATAAGATTCAGGCCCTATGTAACTGGGGCCTGAATCTTGGCTCTAATACAGACTATCTCAAACTTCCCACTCAGAATTTCTAATACATTTCTTAAATTCAACAAGTCTACTACTAGCTACCTTAATCCAAACCTGAATTACAGTAGCCTCCATGTATGTTTTTCTTATTCTCCAAAATCTGTTCTCTACTGAGCACATTGAATATTTGTTTTAAAATGTCTTTAAAAAAAAAAAAAAACTCTTTGACTATACCTGCAATAGTTTTCCATATCACTCAGTAAAAAGCCTGTATCCTCAAATTGACATCTTTTAACTCATAAAATCTGCCACATAACTCCTTTCACCTCATTTCCTGCCACTTACCTCCTTGTTCAGTCTCCCTTAGCCAAATCCACCTACTTGCTTTTTCTTGCAGACATTAAGACATTCTCTTTCCTTAGTATTTTGCTTCTACATTTCTCTATGCATGAAACTCTATTATCACAGGTCTGCTTGGCTTTCATGGGCCTCAAGTCCTTGTTCAGAAGTCACTTTTTTAATAATGCCAACCTGACTACCCTATTTAGTTTTGCAGCCTGGCCTCCCCCTTCTCCTAGTACTTCTTGTTCCTTTTACCTTACTATGTATTTTTCCTGTTTCCTCATAGAATACTATATTCTTTGCTTATTGCCACATTGATAATGTATTGTCTGTCTTGCTTTCCTAGAAAGTAAGTCACAAGAATAGGGATATTTGATTTTTCTTTGCTGTTTCAGAAGCACTAACCTGGAACATAATTGGTTCTTAACTATTCACGAATCACTGGTATTGGTTGGAAAAATAGGCTTACAGTCTATATGTTTTACAACTTTTATTTTTGAAATTCCCTTCAAATGAAATTTTTCACAGAAGAAAAGAAATACTTTTGACTGAATAAAGAGATTAAGCTAAGGCGATATATAGCTTTCGTCACTAGACCTCTATTTTATTCTTACAATATTCAGAGCACAGTTTGTGTACCAATCAGGGTCTTGTCTCAAGTATTGTCATAATTCTCCAACAAAAGATCAAAATTAATTTTCATGTTTTTCAGTGTGTATGTGAAGGGTGTGTGTGCGTGTGTGTGTGTGTGTGTGTGTGTGTGTGTGTATGACAACAAAATGGTGTTCTCTAAAAGTGTATTTAGAAGTTCTAGAAAAACAGTGAAATCCAAATGTTCTTTCGAATGAACTTACTGATTTTATTATATATATTAGAGTGTATATACTTTGATTACCATTCGATTTGAGACATAAAATTTCTGATGTGTGCAAAAAAAGTAGATGAAAGGATGAAAAGGACAGTTACAAGAGGAAACAGAAATGTCCACTAAGTATATGAAAGCATATTTAGCCTCACCAGGTATTGGGAAAATATGAATCAATATCACAAGATTATTCTTTCTTTTGTGTTTATAAATTAAAAGTTTGGGCAAGGATATAGAAATAAACATTTCATACAATGTATATAAAAGAAATGTTACAGCATTACACCATTTGAGAATCCAGTGAAAATTAATGCACCAATAAGTAGGAACATATAGACAAGGATATTGCAATATTATTTACGGTGGGAAAAGCCAGAAAACAACTTTTACAACTTGAAACAAGAGTAACTGAATACATTATGACATTGCAGAATATTTAATAAAGTTATTAAAAGTAATGAGTTTGATACTCATGGTTGGCATAGAATAATGTTTGTAATATATTAACTAAAAAAGATTAAGTTTCTGAAATATATATGACCCTATTTTTAGTAGTCAAAAAGCATCCTGTGTTCACGTTACCATCATCTTGATGATAAAAAATGTGAACACTAGCTCTTTGTTTTTATATCCCTTCTTTGTTTTTAGAATGTAATAGGAAAAGAATGTAAAACAAGATGGTAAAATAACTTGGTTGTAGTATATGATTGTCTTCCAGGCTATACAATGGAAATTTTCCACTGGACTGATTGGACTGTGTTGGACATTATATATCTGTTTGAGGACGTGAGTCCTTGATTCCTTAGTCAAGAGATGCTTTATTAAAAAGTCTCCAGAAGGGTCACAAGAGAGGCTTTTGGCCTCAAGGAGGCATTTATTAACTGTCAAAGGAAATGGCAGTTGTCTCATATTTTAAAGTTATGCCAAATTAAATGATTGTGTAAAATTTTAATATTTGTCACCATTCTTTATTAATATATCAGAAGTTCTCAATCTTCACTTCAGAATTAGTTATGGAGAATCTTACTTTATAGGCCTAGGATGAGATTAGGCATTTATATAGGAAGAGTAAGAGAAACATGTCCCAAGGCCTCTTTAGATGTTTGGGAAATATTGTTTAATACATGAAAAATGTACATTAGTTTATTTTAAAATGATAATTGTATATCAGGTTAGAATTACCAAAGTCCCTTGTAAAGGTGCGATTGCTTATGAGGATCTATTTGTTTATGAAATGCCTAGGGCTTTTTAAGTTTTCCTGCTGAAATTAGTACTTTTCAGGGGAGAAGAGTTAATAAAAGAGTCGCTTTGTAATGCTTCTTATTTTATGTTTCATGTAGCTCAGGCATTGGTAAAAATGCGTAGAATGATCTGTCAAATATTGGCACAAAACTATGTAGATTTTCAGTGTTATTTTACCGGACTCCCTAGTAGGTAAAAGTGTTTGGTTTGTTTAATTGGTGTTCTCCCTTGTAATCATACCTGATAATTCTTGTACATTGCATGTTCTCAGGACAAAACATTATACATGCCTTTATATAAACAGGCACTTAATGCCTCTTTGCTCCAGAACAATCCAGAATACAGTTAGGTAGATTTTTCTCTTTCAGGTAAAGCCATGTAAAATGGAAATGTCTAAAATAGAAAAATTGGAATGGTACCATCTTTATTTATAATAATTTTATTTTCACTTTTAAAATGCTTAAAAATAGGAATGCCTTTGCATATTTGTCAGATAAATTTTGCCACAATAGGGAGTTTGATTCATGCTCATTATGGTATTTCTCATTCTGATTTTTCTTTAGTTTAGGAATATTCCAGGAAGTAAATTACTCATTTTTATCTTTATCTCTGAATTTAATAACTAATAATAATTTTCATTGATGTTTGGCTTAACTATTGTTCTTTCACTTCAATTAGATTTTACAGTCTTTTGATTGCTCTTTAAAAATGATTTTGAAAAAGGAAATGTTCTACTTTATTAGCTATAACTTCAAACTGCTTTTAACCAAATAATAGTCATAACGTTAATATATTTAAAAGTTTAATTTATTCATTTTACAACTAGAAGTTTATAACCTTTGAACTCCTTTACCCGTTTCTTCTAGCCCCCATTTCCCCACCTTTGGGAACTGCCAGTCTGTTTTCTGTATCTTTGAGAGATTGGGTTTTTGTTTTGTTTTAGATTTCACGTGTAAGTGAGATCATAGATCTTGAGATCTTTCTCTGATTATTTTCATTCACTATAATGCCTTTAAGGTCTATCCATGTTGTCAAGTGGGAAGATTTGATTCTTTTTTGTAGTGGAATAACATCCATATATATACACTTTATCCATGCTTCTTTCAGGGGACATTAAGTTTGTTTCCATATTTTTGCTATTTATTGTAATTAATGCTACACTGAAAATGGAGATGCATGTGGTGTTCTTGTTTTCTTCAAGTAAGTGCCCAGCCTGGAATTGCTAGGTTATATAGCTAGTTCTAATTTTCATTTTTTAGAAACCTCCATGCATTTTTCCATTCTGGCTATACCAGTTTACATCCCCATTAACAGTAAACAAGTGTTGCTTTTTCTCCATATCCTCACCAACAATTTTTATTTCTTGTCATTTTGATAATAACTATTCTGTTATCAGATGTAAAGTTTTGATTTGCATGTCCATAATGATCAGTGGTGTTGAGTATCTTTTCATGTAACTGGTGGTCATTGATAGGTGTTTGGGAAAACATTTATTCAGATCTTCTGCCTATTTTTAAATTTAACTGTTCCTTCTTTACTATTAAATTTTATGTGTTCCTTGCTTGTATTGGATAAACCTGTAACCAGTTATGTGGTTAGCAACTATTTTCTCCCATTCCAAAGGTTGCCTTTTCATTTTGTTGATGGTTTCCTTAGTGGTACCGAAAATTTTTATTTTGATGTAGTCACACCTATTTATTTTTGCATTGGTTGTCTTTACATTTAGGTCAGATCAAAAAATCATCCCCAAAGCCATTATCAAAGATCTTTTCCCGCCTAATGTTCTCTTAAAGAATTTTATGGTTTTTAGTCTTGTGTTCAGATACTTAATTCATTTTCAATAAGTTCAGTTTTTGTGTAGGATGTAAGATAATGGCCTACTTTCATTCTTTTGTATTTGTCCACTTTCCCCAAAACCATTTATTTAAGAGACTGTCCTTTCCCCATTATATACTCTTTACTCTTATGTCATAAATTAGTTGACCTTATAGATCTGGGTTTATTTTTGGACTTTCTGTTCTGTTGTATTGTTCTATATGTCTGTTTTTATGCCAATATCTTACTGTTTTTGGTAACTTTAATTTTGTAATATTGTTTGAAATCAGGGAGCATGATGCCTCCAACTTTGCTCATCGTTCTTGATTGCTTGGTGATTCCATACAAATTTTAGTGTTTGATTTATTGCTGTGGAAAATCTCACTGGAATTTTTATAGGGATTGCATTGAATCTAGATTGCTTTGGATAGTATGTCATTTTAATAATATTTCTTCTTCCATTACACAGGCATAGATTATCCATTTCTTTTTTTTTCCCGCTTTTTATTTTTTTATTTTTTAATATAATATTTATTTTTGTTATTCATATCTTTTACATTGTTATGTATTCCCCATAAGTTACCCACCACCTGTTCACCCGTGGAGCCATCACCAAAGTCCTCCGTGCTCCCCTCCTCCCCCTCTTGAGCCCTCCCCCTCCCCTCCTTCCCTGCTGAATGTTGCTTTCTTATTTGGCTCCCCTATATTCCTGTTATAAGTGAAACAATTCGATATTTTTCTCTTTCTTTCTGGCTTATTTCACTGATCATGATCCCCTCTAGGTCCATCCATGTTGCTGC